>CABEEJ010004837.1:7830-26937 GCA_901482245.1 Timema douglasi
TGTGTGTGTGTGTGTGAACATAGTTTAAAAGTTGGCCCTTTCAAAACCCCACATATTATTTAGGTTGTTCAGCTAAATGTCCGGGAATTAAGGGTAGCTATTCTAGGATCAATATCATTTAATAGGAGGGTCACATCACAAATTGTATTGTCATTTTTGTCTTTTCCTCCTCCCCTATTTGTTTTCCTACTGCTGGACAGCTCTTCTGGCGTATAGGAGTTTCTAACAGTTATTATTCTATCGTCCAAGGACAAGGAGACTATTACCGTGTGATCTAACTACTGTCATGGCAACAATATATGTACTTCATATGCTTTAAATTTTTATTGAAAAGTATTGTGGGTGCTGGCCCCCTTTGGATACGCCGCTGGTAGAGAGGGTAGGAAATAAACACTTTCATCCGGCCGGGGTTCAAACTGTATTCACAACCTTTCAGGTAGAAGCTGAGTCACAGACAAGGTATATACCAGACACGAGGGATCCACTGCTCTCCTTTGAGCCAGTTTGTAAGTTGTAAAGAGGTGGGGGGTCCGAACACAATAGTTCACGTACCAGTCACACCAGCCCCCAACTCTTACCCTCTCAATAAATAAACATTTTCAGACAATTAACCAATCGACGGTATTTTAAGATTGTTTATAACAAGAAAATTTTCATTTATTTACTTGAACAAAGAAAGGACCATTGTATTCCGCGTTTTATTAGTAATCTGCAGTTTGAGTAGGCTCGTTTGGGTGGTTAGTTAATGGGAAAAGGGGCAGAGGGTGGGCACTACCTGAACCCTGCTTTGTTAAAGGTGTTTAATTTTCAGTAGAAGGCAATTTTGGTCGTTCTCTAGTAAAAGGATATTTAAAATGAACTGGTTTTTTTTAAAGTGCCTCCTTTATAGCGATGTTGTGACTTCTACACACCTAGCGATCCTCGTGTCTGAAGGACTCAAACTGTCTCAACACTCACAGCTGCATAGCGCTTAGTGCATAGCACACAGTGCATAACACACAGTGCATAACACACAGCGCATAGCACATAGTGCATAACACACAGCGCGCAAACATTGGAACACATTACTCTCGACTATAGCGTTCCTAATTGAAACACGCTGAATAGCCAACAACTTCATACTGTTGGTTTAACTTACACGCACAATGCATGACCTGAACATAAACAAACCTTGGACTTGAGACGTGTCAGCCAATAGGAATGACTATAGGAAGAGTCTCTAAGCCAATTAAATGCCAGTATACACAGCGGACGTAAAATAATATCTTCTTTTCATGTATAAAATTCCTTGTGGCTGCCATAATTGTTTGTCATTAACAAATATTCTTTGTCTTGGTGTCAACGACTACGATTGTAGAAATGATTCAAAGTAAAGGAGAAACATTATAAATTGGATTCTGTTATTGAAAGATAGGTAATATTCATGACATTAATAAAATCAGGAACCAATAAGAATCGAATTTGATTTAGTAGTACAGACAAAACCTAAATTGAGTTAATTGTATATTTCAAATTATTGATACCGTTTAATGAACGTTGTTTAGCGAATGAGCCCTTAAGTGAAGTATTTTGAAAGAGGTTAGTGCAATTATTTGAATAAAAACACTCCATTAAGTTACGTTTCATTATAAATAGTTGTACTTTCACTGTGAACTGTGCACCACCTACTGTTAGTTACGCCCTATGCATGAATATACGCAGCCTAAGGGTCGGGCACTCAAGCCCTGAACTAATTCAGCTAGTTTTAATAAGGGTTTTAAAAATACCGTAGAAAATGTACCTCGTTTTAAAACTATATCCCCGTTGTGTCCGGGTTTGAAGAGTTATTGTGTCTATTTTAAGTAAGTTGTGTATTTGTGTTAGTCTAGTCTAGGAACACGGAAAGAAAGGTGAGGTAGAGCTCGCCATTGTTCTCGGATTTCCTCGTCTGTCATTACGCTCGCCATGAGATATGAATAACCCCCTCAAGACGACAGAAGAGTCTCCGCCCTCTGTCACGCGGTTACAGCGGTTAATATTGAACAGTTCGTTGCCACTGTCGAGCGGTTAACTAGGTCAACTGCGGCTACTGACAGAGCTGGGTTCGTTTCCCGGTCGAGTGGTTAACTAGGTCAACTGCGGCTACTAACAGAGCTAGGTTCGTTTCCCGGTCGGGTGGTTAACTAGGTCAACTGCGGCTACTGACAGAGCTGGGTTCGTTTTCCGGTCGAGTGGTTAACTAGGTCAACTGCGGCTACTGACAGAGCTGGGTTCGTTTCCCGGTCGAGTGGTTAACTAGGTCAACTGCGGCTACTAACAGAGCTAGGTTCGTTTCCCGGTCGAGTGGTTAACTAGGTCCACTGCGGCTACTAACAAAGCTAGGTTCGTTTCCCGGTCGGGTGGTTAACTAGGTCAACTGCGGCTACTAACAGAGCTAGGTTCGTTTCCCGGTTGAGGTTGGGATGCGCCCGGCACACATAGCAATGATCTGACAGAAGAAGAAGATGATGATGATGATGGTCAAGAAGGAAACTATGCGGAAAACTTGAAAATGCTGTTTGGATGTGAAGTTCTCGACAAAACGGAAATGTAATCGTGGATTACGTGAGTAACGCAAGGCTACGTGGTTAAAAACTAATGTTAAAACATAAAACACTACTTGATTGCTGTGTTGTTTATTTTGTTGTGGTTTAGTGTATGTTTCGAAATTATTTTTGTACGAGCTAAATACCCGTTCTTAGCACGGGTTGCGTCTTATAAAACTAACCTAAAGAACCTTTCAAACTGTGTCCGACGAAAAAAATACGATAAACGGAAGCCAAACAGCGATGTTTTGTAACCGCCATCTTGAAACAAAAAGGTCGTACGTACATTTTCATCAGTTTATTTGACAAACGAACGTCGCGAGTTGTCGGACTATTCTTACAACGTATAAACCAAACCGTCCCGTCAAAGCTGTCCTATTCCTATTTATCTACGGTTTGTGAACAAGTCCTACCGTCCTACTCAATGCGTTGTCATGGCATGAAGAGGAGTTTAATAAGAGGGTGTCTTCTTTCTTTGGGGGTGGAGGGAAATAGGGGTGGAAATGTAATATTCCAAAGAAGTCATGCGACCGAACATCACGACATGCTTTCAAAGGGTGTTTTTTATGTGTGTGTGTGTGTTTCGAGCGGAATATTCAATTGTAATCAATATCGTGGCCCAGGTAAAGGTTGGTGTGGCCAATATTCCGTCAGTTGAGTGTTGACCACGGTCGAAACAACAAACCTCTTGGCGCGCTCTAGTGGGGACGCGCCGGAATATCTGGGCTTGTTTATGATTTGTATTTGTGTTTTTTAAGAAGGTTGGCTTTTTTTTAAAAATACTCATGGCTACGGATTTATTTTAGATATGTGTTTTGAGTGGTCAGTTTGGTTCCGTGTGTTTTTTTTTATCGTGCTATCACGAGTTAATGGTGAGATTGCGTTCAGAGAATGCCTTGATTTTCTTACAAATGGACATTTGTATAAGTTTTTAGAAAATATAAACATATTATTGGAAACAGGTAGTATCTATCAAAGTCAGTTACAGTAGCCCCGTGGCTTCTTTGGTGCTGACTGACAGCTCACAGCTGACTTCTGACAGTCAATATTTAGGTATATACCTACATTTTGACTGTCATAAGTGACAGCTGCTAAACACATGTTTTTTTGCAGATCATTTGGCTCGGCGTAGGGATACATCATTTGGTCTGGTAACTTTTCAAAGCTGTCAGTCAGCACCAAAGAAGCCGTGTGGCTACTGTACAACTGTAGATCACACGGTTTGACGTATGAATGAGTAAAAGCAGATCCAGTAACTTCTCTAGCTATCAAATATGTCCATTCGTTAGACAATTGGGGTATAGCTTGTACTCATGCAACAATATTTTGAGAATATTTACTCGGTCCAAACGAATTTCAAACTGATGAGGCCTTCAAATGATTAATCAGCGTATACAGTATTTGTGGACAGGATGTTTTGGTTGTCGTAATCAATTATTATTAATCGATAGAATAAACAAATTATAGATTTAGTTATTGCGTTTTCACCATTATTATTATTATTACCATCATCATCATCATCAACTGTCTCCAGCCTGTGGCCCGGTCTGTTTAGTAAAATGTCTCCATCTTCTTCCTTTAATTTCTTCCATTCTTCTCCTCTCACTTGCACACTTTCTGTTATCTTCTCCTCTCCTCTCTTTCTTGGCCTCCCTTGCTCAGTATTATTTTAAAATGATAAATAGTAAAAGGTAATCAAACAGCTCGAAAAGTATATAAATATTTTAAACCAATATTCTTTGTTAGCAATTATTATTATTATTATTATTATTAGCACCGCGTCTTACTACCCGTTCGGGTTATACGCACTTACGCTAATGTGTAATGGTGGGGTGATTGTGAGATGAAATGGAGGACCTACAGTTTAACGTGGAATCCGAACCACGGTGGAGGCCTGGCATTCCCCACATTCACAAGATGTCTTGTCAGAGGTGAAGGAAGGGTTTGGTAATCAGAGAGAGAGGATTGAACCCCGGACCACCAGCACATATTATTTATAGAACATAGTTAATTAAATAAAAGTTTCTTCAATAATTGTAATTTATATTGTCTGACTTTTTTTCAAGATTTTGTTTGCATTTTAATGCTCTATAATATCTTGACAGCACAACACCTTACCCCCAGCTGGTAGCGTGTCCCCCTAATGAGTTAAGGGTCCCGGGTTAGATTTCCGGCATGGCCAAAAATTTATAATTTCTGAAAATATGGGTTTACCCTTTTACATTGATAAATTTATGGCTTGAATAAAAAACTTATCCAGAGCAACAGAATATCTTGACGGCCACTGTGCAATGGTTGTGCGCGCCATCTCTGAATAGTGACAGAACCTATTGGAAACATAGTCCGTGGCTCGGTCGCTCATGCGGATTGTAATATTACGATCGTTGTCGCTCGTTGTTTCCAACTAGAAAAGGCTAGTAGACGTTTTCACAAGATACATTTCAGATGGTATAATATTTTGATAGACTTATTGTACTGTCTCCGTATCCTGTTAGCTAAGGGCGTTAATATCTAATTATTTTAAGATGGTTATGGGGCTTAACTAAACTATAAAGTGGGGACGTACTCTACCAAAATATAATTCACTTTTAATCGGTTCTCCCTGTCCGTTTGGGTTGTATTCCTATGCAACTAAACGAGTTCAATTCCAGTTTTTGCTTTTCAGATTTTGTGTTGGTAGCTAAGGGTAAGAAATACAGATCAATTGGTGTAACTATAATGTATCTCAGAGAAACATAAAAAGATCTGAAACCTCTCTTCGTTTGGCACATGTAGGTTGTACCCGGATTTTGGTCGGAAGAACAGTTTAAAATATTCAAACATATTCCATCGCGGCCAACATCCCAAGCCAATTAACTCTGTGACAGTCGGATACAAATAGTAAACTTACACCGATATTATTGCACGTGGATCATTTCTGATCAAACAATGATGGAGATAAAGAGTTGATAGAAGTTCCTGATACAGAACATTGGGGAAATATTGAATGGTCTTTTGATAGAAACTGCATTGAAAAGGTGGTTTTTGACCATAGTAGAACGGCTTCACAGATAACCATGGTGCCCAAATCTTCATTCTGTCATGATAGGAACGTACTGTAGTTACAAATCTTCATTCTGTCATGATAGGGACGTACTGTAGTTACAAATCTTCATTCTGTCATGGTAGGGACGTACTGTAGCTATTAACAAGAAACTTTGTCCCCCATCGTCACCGGAAAATGTCGGGTAATCTTTCAAATACGAATGAACTGTACACATTTCTGGCCTATCGTAGGTGTTTTCGTTATCGTAGCTGAGTTGGGCCGGCTACGATATATTACGATATATATTATTTATGTTATTTTATAGGTTTTTCCAATATCTATCAAAAGTGAGAGATTCCGATAACATGACTTGAATATATTAAAATTGTTTTGATAACTTAAGTAGCCAGCAGATACTGTTCTCAGTCGAGGTGGTTAAATCACTCATATTCTAGAATTCCTGTGAAATATGTGCTTTTATCTAGAGTAATAATAGTATATTTTGTGAAAAAAGACTTCAGCTTCAAATTTTATTAATTTAAAGCTGAGCAATGGATTGTCTTCTTGACAGTAAATTTTATTCTATGTTAATATGATTTAAATGTTCCAGGCAATATAAAAAAAAGTGATTTTAGCTCTTTTGTGGAGTTGGTAAAAGTGGAGATGAACCTTTTTTTAATGTTATTGAAAGGTCTTCAATTGCGCTATTGTTGTAAGGATACGCAAGGTACAGTTTAGGAAAAATGTGCCCGTGTTTGCGTGGAATAAGAGTGTAAAACCATTTAGGGTTAAAAAAAACACTCTTTAGTATATCTGACCGGTCTTCAGCGACTCAACCAATATTTCGAGAGTGATGCCTTAAACCTTATGACCACCAAAGTGGGTAATGTCGATATCGTATTTATATAACTGTATCTTTGGGGTAAGATTGTGTAACTCCCACTTTGAAGTGTCCATAATCGTTTCCAGGGAAAATAAAATGTTACTTTTATTCATGTAATTGTCATTGTACTACAGGTGTTTTTTTAAAACTAAAAACATCCTGGACAAACGTTTTGATTAAGTATAAAATAATAATGAATTTGTTTTCATCATAATCACGCTACCGCGATTTTCACGGAAACCCCGAAGGAAATCCCATAAGTTAGCCCTAGTTCTAATAATGACCGCTTAGTAAATTTGAAGCGCTCCGTGGTGTAAAACAGTCGATATTTACCACGATCCAACAAAGGACGTGGAAGCGATTTGCCAAAGGTTTGCGTTGAATTATTAAAGACCATAACGTCTGCGTCGTAATTATAACGTCCCTAGTTTACTTTCATCGTAAACTCTATTTCCCAACTCGTGACGGTATAGTCTATCTATCTATTATCAGTGACGCGCTCATAAATGTACTGTGGAGCGTACAATGTATCGAAGCTATTATCCGTGTACTTTGCTTTGTCTGGTTGGTGATTTTATGGACGCTTTCAGTGTGTGTTACTGTTAACCTTTTGAATATAAAGTCGTAATCCTGGTCGTTAACTTTACTGTATTCACGGGGCTTCTCTTCAGCGCTCGATATTATGGCTGTACTTAACATGTTTTAAGCTATTATTAATATAATTTACAGTCTTTGGAGGCTGGGATAGTTCCCCACACCTCCCATAGAAGCGCCACTGGCGATTGTTAATAGTACGTTCTATTTTAGACAAAAGGAATAATCTTAATTGTCTGCACGTGGTAATTTTTACCATTGTTGAATACTTGTCACGGAGTGTAGTGGACTTTAGAAAGGACTTTCTCTCTTCACTTTAACAATTATTCAAACGGAACTATGTTCATGTCAAATATTTGAGAGCTGTTGAAATTGTCATATTGTGTCTAAAATTAAACTAAACGTATCTACTGAAGCCATATTTTACTTACTATTTCCAAACTTTTTTTTTATAGAAATACCGATACTACTTCACGTTCCTTCCCCCCTGCCCCAGTCCCCTCCCAACACTGCTCTCCTACACACACACACACGCAATTTAACTGATTTTAATGAGAACCAACCATATCAAAACTATTAATATTTTTACTCGATAGCAGACCATCATCCTTGTCTTCAAATTTCCCTCCAAAAATACTACCAACTGCACGATTATAATTTTCTTCTTAATATTCAATATTCATAGAACTAATAAAATTCCCAAGTTCAGAAAATATATTTCCCTCAACCAAAGACTATTGGTAAATAAGAAATAAAATGTGCGTGTGACCTGACTATTAGTTATG
Source organism: Timema douglasi (assembly GCA_901482245.1). Lineage (NCBI taxonomy): Eukaryota > Metazoa > Arthropoda > Insecta > Phasmatodea > Timematidae > Timema > Timema douglasi. The sequence goes on from CABEEJ010004837.1 coordinate 15,682, forward strand.
ATGTTCCTGTAATGTCCGAATGCATGTAAATGAGTTGATTTAAGAGAAAATAATTGAAGTCGTAATTTATCTTTCTTAGCACTACGTCACTTAAAATTGAGTTAATTTGTTGCTGTGTTTATTTGAGAAAAAAAATAGTCTACTTACTGACTATTTGTGCCAAAATACAACATTTTATAACAAAGTTGCCAGGCCTCCACCGTGGTTCGGATTCCACGTTAAACTGTAGGTCCTCCATTTCATCTCACAATCACCCTACCATTACACATTAGCGTAAGTGCGTATAACCCGAACGGGTAGTAAGACGCGGTGCTAATAATAATAATAATAATAAAGTTCACTTATTTTATTTACTAGAGATTATACATGATTTCTAATTTTACATTTTGCATTAAGGTTGACTGTCTTATAATAGTGGTATTATTGAGTGTTTCAGTTCCATGATGGTCGATGTATATCTCTTAAAGTCTAACAGTGCACCGGATGAGTGTTTCAGTTACAAGGTGGTCGCAGTAGTGGCGGGAAATTCAGAGGTCGTCACCCTGAATAACCTCCTGGCTGACACTCAGTATCAAGTCACCGTGACCGCCGTTAGGGGAGGGAAAAAGTTCCGTAGTGGGCCTATAGTCTTCAGAACCATGGGTAAGCTTTATGTTTTGTTCCGTACAGAGCTTCTCTCACACATCAGGGTTGTTTGTGTTTTCACCGATTACCTTATTGCCTTGACATTTCATTTAATAGGACTACTTCCGGTCAGGATATCTGCCATTATCGCATGTAACCTATTAGCACGTTTATAATCATGAATTAAGAATAATTTATAGAACACAGACAATGTCACGGCAGTCAAGGTCATAGTCAGGGAGGGTTTGGGGGGTTCAACCCCCCATTTTCCCCCTCCAATTTAATGAATAAAATATATATGGCTTTATTTATGGTTCGAACAATATCAAAATTAAGGCACAAGTACAAATTAGAAGGTTGTGTTACCGTAAAAAGCATTTCAAATAAGGTGACCTTGAAAGGCAAACACGTGATCAACAGCACATATGAGTTAATATACCCTCGTCTAACTAGTACTAAACCCGGATAGTAGATAGCGTTGTTTCATGTTTTTCCATGATTCCTATCTAAAATTTAATTTCTTCTTGCATTCAAGCTAAATTGTTCAGCTTATTGAAACATTTTATTCCGGTGAAAAGTTAAGATAAAGATTATAAAGGAAAAAATATTTGGATATATTATTCTACTAATCCATTATCTTGATCGAATGGGTTTAGTGCGGGTTTAATATTGTAATATTTGAGCGAAATAAATTTGCTTTGATTTTGAAACCACTTCTTTTACTTTGATTTTGAAACCATTTGTCTTATTAATTTGGCCCTTAAAAAATAAAATTCCTTCTCTGTAAACTACTTCCTTAAATACCAATGTGTAGTAGGTATGTAGGTTACTTATCTACTATGCTGACCTGATTATTCAAATTTTAATAGACATATTAAACACACACACTCACCAAAAGTTAGAATAATCATAAAATAATAACTAAATGACCCACTCTGGTAATTGAATGCTCTAAAGCAATACTTAGAACTCCGACACAATTTTTAGAACATCAAATTATCTCGACCCACACGGCTGGAGCTGGAAATGTAGGGTAGAGAAGAGGGATATTTAAAAAATAAAAACACATTTTTTTGTGATGTTATATTTGAAATTCATTTTAAAATGTTCACATTTCAAAAACTTTTCGTGACCCACAATTTATGAATCAATTTCTTTAGGCTTCTCGCTATCATAATCGACTGGACTTCCGATAAAGGGGAGATCGAGGGCTCGAATCCTGGTCGGGTGTACTGAGGGTGATTATCCTAAATGTTTTTTCACTCTGCATCCACGCAAATGTGGATACACTTATTTTAAATTCAATAATTCTTCTAAATTATACAGTTCCTAACCTCAAATATAATAATTCTTCAAAATTATACAGTGCCTAACCTCAAATAAAATAATTCTTCTAAATTATACAGTTCCTAACCTCGAATACAATAATTCTTCTAAATTATACAGTGCCTAGCCTCAAATACAATAATTCTTCTAAATTATACAGTTCCTAACCTCAAATACAATAATTCTTCTAAATTATACAGTTCCTAACCTCGAATACAATAATTCTTCTAAATTATACAGTGCCTAATCTCAAACACAATAAATCTTCTAAATTATACAGTGCCTAACCTCAAATGCAATAAATCTTCTAAATTATACAGTTCCTAACCTCAAATACAATAATTCTTCTAAATTATACAGTTCTTAACCTCAAATACAATAATTCTTCTAAATTATACAGTGCCTAACCTCAAATGCAATAAAGGGATGCGCCTACAAGACTTGTTGACCGTGTTGCAGAGCCTCCAAGGAGCTCTCCGCAGCAAGACGCAGGGTCGGTGACATTGGGGCCCCCTGTGGTCCCGGTGAGCAGTCACAGTGAGCATGGCGAGCCACCCAGTCCCACCGACTCGCAGCAGTACGTGCAGGTGCGAGGGGTCGAGGTGGGGATAGTCCTTCTTGTCCTTGTGGTGTGGGTGGCCGCCATTGCGCTGTTCTTCAACCGCTGGGGAAAGATACGAATGTTGCTTCCATACCAGCCCGATTACAAAGAGCAGCTCAAGGTTCCAGGTACCGGGGCGTGCGCTGTGGCCTCGGGGGGCAGCTGCGCCGGACAGCAGCACGGGGCTGGCCCCTCTTGTCCGCAGGTTAGTCAAGTTGCCGCCTGACACTCCCTCCCACATGCTATCCTCATACTTGTTTTCAAAGTAACGTAACTTTCTTTTCTGTCCATACATCATGGCCAGTTCATAAAAGACTAAATTAACATTTAAACTATATTTATAAATTAAAGTAATAGATTGGTATTCAAACATACTAATTGCACAATTAATGTAAGGTATATTATATTTTTAGATATATATTCAAACAAACTGAATACAAATGAAAGGTGTATAATAATTTTATAGATAGATATTCAGATAAATTGCAATAAAAGATATATGCTAATTTTATAGATAGATATTCAAACAAACTAAATATAAATGTGTAATTTTTTAGATAGATATTCAAACATACTGAATACAAATGAAAGGTGTATAATTTTATAGATAGATATTCAGATAAATTGCAATAAAAGATAAATGCTAATTTTATAGATAGATATTCAAACAAACTAAATATAAATGTATAGTTTTTTAGATAGATATTCAAACTTACTGAATACAAATGAAAGGTGCATAATAATTTTATAGATAGATTAGATAGATTTTTAGATAAATTGCAATAAAAGATATATGCTAATTTTATAGATAGATATTCAAACTTACTGAATACAAATGAACGGTGTATAATAATTGTATAGATAAATATTCAGATAAATTGCAATAAAAGATATATGCTAATTTTATAGATAGATATTCAAACAAACTAAATATAAATGTATAGTTTTTTAGATAGATATTCAAACTTACTGAATACAAATGAGAGGTGTATAATAATTTTATAGATAGATTAGATAGATTTTCAGATAAATTGCAATAAAAGATATATGCTAATTTTTTAATAGATAGATATTCAAACAAACTAAATGTATAATTTTTTATATAGATATTCAAACAAATTAATTATAGATTAAAGGTTATGATTTTTTGAATCGAAACGTTAAAAGATTTCAAGAGTTTTCGAAAACCTACACTGACATTATTTTCATTATATTTGTTATTGATAATTTCCATATAAAAAATATAAAGTGTGTTGAAGCGAGTACTCGGACTTGTATTAACTAGTCAATATTTGATAATTAATTTGTAAATTCTTTTCAATCACGTTTGTTACAAGCCAGTTAATTAAAACTATTCCAAAACCGAGAAACGCGCCTGATCATTAAACTAAAACTTTCCTTTAAACAAACTTTTAAAATAACCGAAAAACTCAATTTTAATTGTTCCCTCATACTTGAGAGTATATAAATTAAAAACAATTGCTAATGTAAAAAAAATAACTCAAAACAAAAACTTAAACTTATCATTTTCTAAATATGAGCTAAATAGTTTAAAATATAAATGTTTTAAAATAGTTTGGTTATAAGATTAATTTAAACTGTGTCTGAGGCAAGTACGTCCTTAAATAATTTTCCTTTTAATATTAACAATATTATTTATAATTTTGAAGAAATTTAACTTTAAATGTCACTAAAGATTCCTGATAATTTACCCGAGTTCTAACTCTGGACGTTTAGAACTAAGTAACTCATTTACTACAGCTCGAATAGTTGGGTGTTAAGACAACTAGAAAGAGGTCCAACACATTCAGGTTCATTTTTTAATATATATTTTATTGGATACAAATTTGTGGCCATCAGTGAATGTAAAACTGAAACAATAAAAGCGTGGTCTTCCATTGTCATCAAGAAATAAGACTCTCCTGGCGAGGTATCACGGAGGGCAATGTATTAAGAAACAGGCAGAGTTGGCCCAGTGTCAGGGTATGCCCCGGACACTAGTTCAAACCCCTGTTTCGGGTGCATAGCTAGATGTTTTCCATCATCTTTCGAAGTGACTTCTGATTGCCATCCTGTGAAATCAAAGTTATAATAAACCTCGTGTTTAAGAAAATTGATCAAGAAATAAATGCAGTTCAAAGAACAATGACACGATTGTTTTGGTGGGATTTGAATTCAGTTTATATTTTGAGTAAGCTCTGGAACATAATATTTGGATTGTCTTGTTTCTCCATTCACTGATGTCTCCAAATTTATATTTGAATAACATTTAAAATATAGTAACTTTTAATTGACAGACTAGATATCGCCCTCTTAAGAATGGTCTGCTCCCACTTCAAATACCCTCCCCCACCCCCCAATTTCCCCAAATGAAAGGGGGTCGTGTCATGACCAACGCGTTCAGACTGCTTCGTGTTGAATGTTTTAGCGATATGAGAGAATCCCAGGAGGAAACTGCCCTTTAATGGCGGCTTACAGAGATGATATTGACTGATTTCGATGTGTGGGTGAGCAGACAAAGAAAGAAAGAAAGAAAGTGGTGTAAAACTGGTCCATCGTTGTAGATGCTTTGCACCCCTCTCCGTGAACTAGTCTCCAACCCCACACACCCTCTCAGTGATGGTTCACAAGCAGCCCCTGTCGTTACATGATTATTATAGTTGCCCCATAGAGAGTAGAGGAGTCCGCACTTAGAGATGTCTGTACAACCCGCTAGGCACACAAGTTGCGTTTACGTTCAACAAATGTACACATGTGTAGTTAGAAATTATTCGTAATCTAATAAGAAAAAAAGATGTTTGGATAAGTCCCCACATGGTATTTAAAAGGTTTATTTTTTTGTCTTTTTAAAACAACAATTTTACTATAACTGTTTGTGAAAGTATGTTAGCATACAGCCTTTGGTAAACATAATATAAATGTATTCAAATATAAGTTCCATAACAAATTGTGATAATATATATACAAACCAATAAAAGTTGCAAATATTAGGTAAGATAAAACATAAATCAAGTTTTCCCATCATATAATGTCATTTTTTTTATGAATGAACATGAATATACTACATTAATAACTGTAGATGATGATACCGTCAAAAATGACAGCTGCAGAACTTTTGATTTGAAATATGTTAGCTCTTGTAACTGTCAAAATAATTATGACAATCCCACCATTCAAAACAGCAGCAAAGCGTTAAATTGGTGTATTAAAAAACTATAAATGAATCTACTTGTTACACTGCAAACAAATTGACTAAAAACTATTCGCGACAAAGAGACGCTGACTCATGTCGTGTCGAGGAGTGACATAGCCCGACTAATCCAGACAGCTTATTACAAGGTTTGTAGGAATATTGTAGCAGTGTTTAAAGTGTCGTGTCGTGAACTTTCCTTGTCTAGTTTAGTTGTTCATTTCTCTGTTGGTTGTAAAACAATTTAAACGCTCTGAATGAAGATGTTACTATCCAAAACATGACGTCCAATGCTTCAGGCCGGAGAGCTCCGTTTGACTGCTGTGGCTTCAGTCACAACTGTAAAAAAAAAAAAAGTTTTTAGCCAATCCCTATTCAGTGAGGTTTCTTGAAGGTTTGGGCTACTCTTCTTGGTATATGTCCTTCCTCCTCCAACAAAGGTTCTCCAGCCTCCTATGGAATGCACAGAAACAATTCAAACTGTGTTCATTAGAAGGTCCTAATGTCGAAGTAGCTAGTATGGCCACCTAGAACAGGCTGTAATTGGCCGAAACTGGTCACGTGACCACGCCTCCTCGCTCTCTGATTGGCTGCTATAAATAACCTCCTTCCCCCACCCCTTGACCTACTTTCCCTCATCCCTTGACCGACTTTCCACATCCGTTTGATTCCTCCCTCCCCAACCCAGGACATGTTGGTTCTTGATAATTAATTATTAATGATTGTTAATTGATTATTGTTAATCAATTAATTGGTATGAACATTGGTTCCTCCGCCACAAGGCCCGAACCGCTCCTGACGGCCTTTTAATTATTAATTGATTATTGGCTTGGATTGAGGTGTTGGAGTTTTTATTCATTGACAGGACTGCCCAGCACGAACCTTGCGCCATGGCGTTCGGTGATAGAGTGTGATAAATGGTTCACCTACCTTGAGACCCCCTCCTCCTCCTTCGCAACCCGGACGCCAGTATGTAGGCCCGACAAGACCAGAATAGATATTGAGGTCATTGCCCCGGGCAACGGGGTTTTACCTGGCGTCAGCTTGACGGCTCACGAGACAAGAATAGATCGTGAACTAGGTCAGTGTGTTGCATCCGCTTGGGTTTTCCCTGGCGCCAGACTGGCGGGCAGACAAGTCGTGACCTCAATATAACCTTGGGTTTTCCCGATGACGTAATCATTGAGTGTTATGTCGCAACCCTGGCGCCAGGGAAAACCCAAGCGGATGCAACACACTGACCTAGTTCACGATCTATTCTTGTCTCGTGAGCCGTCAAGCTGACGCCAGGTAAAACCCCGTTGCCCGGGGCAATAACCTCAATATCTATTCTGGTCTTGTCGGGCCTACATACTGGCGTCCGGGTTGCGAAGGAGGAGGAGGGGGTCTCAAGGTAGGTGAACCATTTATCACACTCTATCACCGAACGCCATGGCGCAAGGTTCGTGCTGGGCAGTCCTGTCAATGAATAAAAACTCCAACACCTCAATCCCAGCCAATAATCAATTAATAATTAAAAGGCCGTCAGGAGTGGTTCGGGCCTTGTGACGGAGGAACCAATGTTCATACCAATTAATTGATTAACAATAATCAATTAACAATCATTAATAATTAATCATCAAATACCAACATGTCCTGGGTTGGGGAGGGGGGAATCAAACGATGTGGAAAGTCAGTCAAGGGATGGGGGAAAGTAGGTCAAGGGGTGGGGGAAGGAGGATATTTATAGCAGCCAATCAGAGAGCGAGGAGGCGTGGTCACGTGACCAGTTTCAGCCAATCACAGCCTGTTATAGGTGGCCATACTAGCTAGTTGTCGAGCGTGAAGAACTGAGTAGTACCAACTCTTGAAATAGAACGAGGGACTTGTGTTATCCACTTTACTCTCCCAACCAATAGAAAGCAGTGGGTGACACATTACGTTATTCTGCGAAGAACCACCAAGCCTACAACTTCTTACGACCCGTCAAGTCAAGATTTATATTTGAATGCTGGGATTGATTCTCGATTTAAATACATTCTACAGGAAAAAGCTGGTGCAATTTTAGCCACTTTACTTTACCCTTAAAGGTTAGACATCTATAAACCTTGTGTAAAACATAACAAATAATATTATAACAATCCTGGTGTCAGTTTTATATACAGTAACACACGTTCCAGCTTTGACGGGCAGTTGAATTGTGGGGCTCTGATTATTTTGACTTTTCATTTTTGTGTCTCACGGGCTGTACCAGTGCAGCCAACCGGTAATCTTTATCGTTTGGTTCTTAAAACTTCTCACAGAAATAATGCAAGGAAAACATATCATTACATTTCTCTTGAAGTTTTAAAACTGTTAGTAGTTAACATGTTGTTTATAACAAAGAAAATATTGTGAAATAGGGTGTCTACCGAGCTGGAGAAACAAAAATTAGTGACTTTTGGGGACGTTTTTTGACCACAAAATTCCTTTGGTTAGCGGTCGAACATTATATAATGCACTCTCACGCAACATTAAACTTGAACCAGATGGGGAACGTTAACCTTGTCCTTGGTATCACGGTAAAAACAATCGGGCATCATGGATAGTGGGGTGGAGAGTAATACAGGAATATTCCAGTATGGGGTGGAGAGTAATACAGGAATATTCCAGTCTGGGGTGGAGAGCAATACAGGAATATTCCAGTCTGGGGTGAAGAGTAATACAGGAATATTCCAGTCTGGGGTGGAGAGTAATACAGGAATATTCCAGTTAGAGCTGTATGTTGGGGTGAGGCTGGTATCTTACCTCAGGGCACGGCCACCCTTGTCGGAACGTCAAACCTCACTATCTAAACAGGCGACCTAAGTCCCTCTCACTGGTCGGTACCTCACTATCTAAACAGGCGACCTAAGTCCCTCTCACTGGTCGGAACGTCAAACCTCACTATCTAAACAGGCGACCTAAGTCCCTCTCACTGGTCGGAACGTCAAACCTCACTATCTAAATAGGCGACCTAAGTCCCTCTCACTGGTCGGAACGTCAAACCTCACTATCTAAACAGGCGACCTAAGTCCCTCTCACTGGTCGGTACCTCACTATCTAAACAGGCGACCTAGGTCCCTCTCACTGGTCGGTACCTCACTATCTAAACAGGCGACCTAAGTCCCTCTCACTGGTCGGTATTGGCTTAGTAAGGCTGTTCTCATATACAACAGTTGTTGCGTTCTGACACCTTCCTGTCGAGAGCGATCAATCCACAAGTATGGATGTGGCTTACTTTGATTCATTTCCCACAATTTGAAAACATGTAAAGTTTGTTTTAAATACAATCTGGAAGTTTCACTTGGACAAGACAGCGCTCGCGCTTCTTCCAGATTAACTTTCCTCGAGAAACGTCGACCTTGGATAAGAGCGGTAAGGCGTTCAGTAACTAAACTCCTATAATTGAACTTTCCAATACAATTTCTTCTAAACCCTTGTATTAAAACATTAAGTTCAAAACTCAAATATTGTTTTAATTCACTAGCTGTGAAGGCGACATTAATATAGTCTCGGTGTGTCAGTTCAGGAATGTAATGATGGACTTGATACTCCATTGTTTCCTGATTCAGTGGCAGCGTGGTCTAACACGCTATTATCACAGTAGACTAGACTGCCAATGACAGGGATAACAAGGTTCGAATCTTGGTCGAGTGTAATGAGCGTGGTTTTTCACTCTCCTTTCAAGCTAATTCGGGTACACTTCCTACACATATGACCTCTTAATCCCCTAAAACCTAATTAGTGTAATTAGTACATGAGCATATAACATGAACAGGTAGTAAGAAGTGGGGGCAACTGTGTTCCGATTTAGATAATAAGTTCAATGCCCTTTGACCAAGATCTTAATGCATGTGCTGACTGATTTCCTGATTTATTTTATTATATTTGGCTTAAATGGCTGCGCATGACTAACAAGTTCCTACTTACTGATTACTAATGCAACAGTTCACATGTCAAAATAAAACACAAATATCGAACATTGCCCAAGCACGGCGGTGTTTGCCCCTATTTTCAAATACCACAACAAGAGTTGTATTACTTTGACGACGAAACATCAGTTTGTCTGAAGAGCGCGGCCCAGACCAGAAGTTAAATGCTGGACGCAGTTCAAAGCTCCCTTTTTGTTGTTTATGGGACTCAGTCTGGATGTCCAGCTTTTCTGGTCTGGCTTATCAATGTCAGGAAGGTCGGGGTTCGATTCTCTACCAGGTGTACTGAGGGTGTTGTTTTTCCTAAATGGTTTCCTACCATCTCTACAAGCAAATGCAGGTACATTTCAGTTATATTCTACGTTACTCATCCCCACCGCATTAATGCAGTTTGCGTAGATGCATATAATCCCAAGGGGCAGAAAGACAATTAAAATAAACGCTTGATGTGTTTATTGGTGACATGGGAGGGTCAGGGGCAAAAGAGACCAACAACACCTTGTTGGGTGAATATTCGTGTATTCACTCTTGACAGCATGAATATTAGCACAGTTTATCGTTGACTTGGTTCAGTTTGAATTGCGCTAATGAATCAAAGTGAATGCAATTTAAAGTTTTATCTTTCATATTGTTATTTCTAATTGGAGCTATTCCCAATCTCACCAATTTTGAGGTGTAGGATGAGATAGGTGATTTAAAACAAAATACACCAGCATTTTACCTGGGGTTAATAAAGAAAAACACTCACACGGAAAACAATCCTAGATGCACCCTGCAAGGATTCGAACCCCAACCGAACGCAATGCGAAACTAGTTCCATAGACCACTCGGAGTACACAGACACGAGGTGAGGTTTGGGCTTGGACGGCGGTCAAGAGCCCCCAAGGCAAGGCGAAATGTGTCTTTGGTTCAAATCTTGGAGGACGAACAAAATGTAGTGTTGATGTTGTGTGAGAACCGGCTGATATAGAGTGTGGTCCCAGGTGCTAAGAGCCCCATTTGTGCCAGGTATTCATAGAGGAAGTCATTGTAGCGAGGGTGAAGTGTAAAACAAGTCGAACATTATCTTGTGCTAGGGCTGCTGCGTGTTGGACCACTGTTTCAACTATTCGCGTCCTCCTCAGCCCCGGGACTGCGGCTGTCGGTTCGCTCTCCTGCATCGTGCAGACACCTAGCACCAGTAAGTCTTACAAAACAAACAAAAACACCTCGAATTAAACATTACTCACACACTCATTCAGAACTATGATCACTTAATGAGACATGTGACGTCCATCTGTTCCGTTCAGGGTCAAGTGGGACGATGTGTGTCACAAACTGATTTGATGGTTGTCCACAGAACAGTCCTCGGAGCTGGATACAAATCAACCGATGTGAGAAATATCGAACCCGGGAGCTTTGGCTTTGTGCACCGAGCCATCCTGCTCCGTCTCTTATACACCACATATAGACTCAACACACTGATGAAAGACCACTTCGATGGCCACACGGTCTAAGGCGCTACTCTCACAGTAGACTAGACTGCCGATGATGAGGAGATCAAGGTTCGAATCTCGGTCAGGTGGTCTGAGTTCCCCCCCCCC
>CABEEJ010004837.1:30989-58058 GCA_901482245.1 Timema douglasi
AAGCTGGTGAATATTCAAAGCAAAGTCAAAAGCTGGTGAATATTCAAAGCAAAGTTTAAGCTGGTGAATATTCAAAGCAAAGTCAAAAGCTGGTGAATATTCAAAGCAAAGTTTAAGCTGGTGAATATTCAAAGCAATTTTGAAGCTGGTGAATATTCAAAGCAAAGTGAAAAGCTGGTGAATATTCTAAGCAAAGTTGAAGCTGGTGAATATTCTAAGCAAAGTTGAAGCTGGAGAATATTCAAAGAAAAGTGAAAAGCTGGTGAATATTCAAAGCAAAGTTTCCAAAGCTTCACACCCCTCACTCCAGCATTTAAAAGGTCGGCGAGAACACGTATAGGAGTTTCCCAAGCTCTTGGTTTTGGCCAATCTGCTGTCCTATGACTCGGGATAAAATCAAATTGCCATCACAAGAAATGTTGAAAGTGATTGTTTTGCGTGATGACACCTTATTCCTGGTGAATGGTGGTAGCTCTTACTTTCAACACTTTTGTTAACTCTTATAATTACCACGTTATACTTATTGTGTTCAAGATATCTCAAGTAGAACTTTGTTATCTTTTTTAACAGATGCATGAAAACATAAATCTAAAATCAAAGAAAATATTAGATTGATTTAGTTTAAAACTATCACGGACCTATTAAGTGAACACAGTTGCTCATTATTGGAACCAATCATATGCTTATTTTATGCTCAGAACTCATTTTGAATTCTTCATGTCTCAGTTTCTCCAAGTGACAAATCAAGCTAAGAACATAAAACTTTAACAAATTTTATTTTAGTCTTTTTGAGCGCACATGTTTTGAGTTTTGTACACACACTGCTACCACTTTGATGGGGTTTTTTTGTGTAAATATTTGGCTTGCTTTTATTCGACACAATGCATAGCTTTTAGTGTATCGGCTTCATAGATGGGCGATCGTACGCGCTGATTGTTTTGTGCTGATTTAGGGAATTGCTGTATTTGTATTTGAGCTTATGTTGGTATTTAATATATTATTAGTGTATTAGTACAACCATTATATAATAATTATGTAAAATTAAACCTTTCCAAAAATGTGTTTCTACAGCAAATTATATCATTTACAATTTTAAGACAAACCTTACATTTTATTTTTTTCGTAATGAGCTGAATAATGTTTGTCATTAACTTCATAACCAAGTTTGTCTCTAAAGGACTAGGTTCAAGCCCTCGCTGTGCACTATATATAATGTTTTTTGGCCGAAAGCTCGAGCATTTATTTAAAATTCACCTTCACCTTCCTGTTATCTTAGAATAAATAGTTTGTGTTGCCCCTACGGTGTATTAATATTGAACAAAAAATGCATGGCATACTTTCAAAATATAATTGATAATTTTTTTTATTTTTTATTTTTTACTAAAAAACTTTATATCATCAACAATTATTCTTATTTGTAATTAATATAATTTAAATCAAAACAAACAATAAACATAGTGTTATGACTTGAATAAAATATTTTAAAACAAATTCTAATCTTCTAGAAATAGCTAGACCATAATAATAAAAAGTATATAATCTTTAATAAATCTAATTAAAAAGTTAATAACGTCCAAACTCTAAAACCTTCCTCATTTTTTTCCACTCGTTATTCAACAGAACATTTGGTGTAACGAGAACCCTTCCCAACAGATGATTTAAACACTCGTGTTACAAAGTGTCCGAGTGAGTGAATCAAGTGCACTCAGGCCATGCAAAGTGTCCAAGTGAGGGAATAAAGTGCACTCAGGCCATACAAAGTGTCCGAGTGAGTGAATTAAGTGCACTCAGGCCATACAAAGTGTCCGAGTGAGTGAATCAAGTGCAGTAAAGCCATACAAAGTTGTGGTTCACAAGAACAGTACAAATATTTGTCGGTCTTATGAGGTCAGCTCAGTCCATGACTAAAACAGCACCCGCTTCGGTGGCCACACGGTCTAAGGCACTACTCTTACGGTAAACTAGACTGACAATGACGGGCAGATCGAGGTTTGAATCTTGGTCGAGTGTACTGGAGCTGGTTTTCCCGCTCCCCGCCATGCGAATGCATGTACACTTTCTCTAAATATAGCCTTTCTAACCCTTAAAACCATTAGCGTTATTAGTACATAAGCTTATATAGCCTGAATGGGTAGTAAGAAACGATGCTAAAAAAAATGTAAATGTACATTTTATGTATTCAATATTTTATTTGAGGAAAGATTTATTTTAAGGAATACAAATAGGACGAGAACAAATATCAAGAGAAGATTAGAGTACCGATGGGCGACTGCGGACCTTTGATAGGTTTATGAGTCAATCAAGAGAAGATTAGAGTACCGATAGGCTACTGCGGGCCTTTGATAGTTTTATGAGTCAATCAACAACCAAAAGGTTTTGAATCGATGGTTTGAATAGATGCATTACTAAACTTAGTAAAAATGTAGCTATTTAAAAAGACTAGAGTTAAAATGACCTTGTTTCTTGTGTATAACGTGGCCTTAGAGTTTATTTCAGAGTCTCGTGTCCTCCGCTGTAAGTAGTTCCACACCACGAGATCTACTCGATCATTGACTCCTGGTTCTAGGGACAAACATAGACTCACAATATCAAACACTGATTCAATCTAATTACAACTCGTGCTCAACTTCCTGTCGGGCCGAGTCGAACGGAGCTTGCCAGGAGCTCTGTGTTTGTCACATAAGAGAGTTCAATGTTACATGTATTTGTGACATAAGAGAGTTCAATGTTACATGTATTTGTGACAAGAGAGTTCAATGTTACATGTATTTGTGACATAAGAGAGTTCAATGTTACATGTATTTGTGACATAAAAGAGTTCAATGTTACATGTAGTTTGTGGCTGTTTACAAGCACTTAGGAAATAGTAACGGCTTATTTGCACCTCAAGCTTAGTAAGTCTTAAGTACAATTTTTACTCAAAATATAAATTGTAGTTTGATATTTTAAAAATTGTGTTTAGGATACAGTCTCACAATTAGTTAGCCAGGAAATAGTATACAAAATTACATTCAAACCAGAGAATATATATATATTATAGTGCAGTTTTGTGGATTATTTATTTGGCAACAGTGAAATTTGAATTGATTTAATTGTTTCTTTCAAGTTGAAACTGTTTAATTGGTCTAAATTCCAATAGTTTTCAAAGTCGAATACAGGAAACCGCAGCGTAATGCCAAGTCTGGTTTCGAACTGTGTTACTTACCTAAAAGTTTGCTGAGGCGGGCTCTTAAGTGCGGTAACAAATCATCTGGATTAATCTGGAGAAAATAAAAATAAGTAATAAAATGCACAGTTAGTAATCAAACAAGCTTTCAAACCCAATTTAAAATAAATATCTTTAGTATTTTATAGCAGAGGGTGACCTGGCGGTCTAGGGGTAAGGTGTCAGACTTCTATACTGGCGGCCGGGGTTCAATCCTCGGTCCAGGCACAGATTTATCTGATTACCAAACCCTTCCTTCACCTCTGACAAGACATCTTGTGAATGTGGGGAATGCCAGGCCTCCACCGTGGTTCGGATCCCATGTTAAACTGTAGGTCCTCCATTTCATCTCACAATCACCCTACCATTACACATTTAGCGTAAGTGCGTATCACCCGAACGGGTAGTAAAACGCGGTGCTAATAATAATAATTATTATTATTATTATAGCGGAGGTTGAAAGTAGTTTTGTCACCTTGAGCGCATGTGTGTGTTATGTAATCCACGTATGTGTCATGTGTTGGGGGCAGCACCATCACTGGTTGTCCCACCAGCATCTCGACTTCGACAAGTGGCCCCGCAGCGTGATGAGGCCCCTGTCCAGGCCCAGGATAAACTCCGCCATCTACATCAGCTCCGCCCAGTCGGCCGACTCCGAGTTCGTGCACACCCGCCCGTTCCGCTCGGAGCTGTGCCGTCGGGCGCACAGCGCCGAGAACATCCCGCTCAGCGGCATGCACCAGACGCGCCGGTTGTCGGGGGTCCCCGTGCTGTCTGTGTCGGGGCCCCCTCCCTCGGACAACCAGGGGGCGCAGCACATCTGACAGGTGCAGGCACAGTGCGACTGCTAGGAGACGCTGCTCTAGTAGGACAACGTCGACACGGCAGCGCCATTTACTGCGCTGTGAAACACCAACGTAACATTACCGGCTTGTTAGAAACTTATCAATTTATATTTACCAGTATTTCATTTCAATAGTGTTGGTGGCCCCATGGTCTAAGGCATCGCTCTCACAGTAGACTAGACTATTGATGACAGGGAGATTGGAGTCCGGTGGTTTTTCCTAAATGGTTTTCCACTCTTCACCCACACAAATGTGGGTACACTTCATCTAAATTTAACCTTACTCATCCCTAACACATTAGCGTAAATAGTACATAAGCATTTAGCCCAGGTCCCGGCACAGATTTATCTGATTACCAAACCCTTCCTTCACCTCTGACAGGACATCTTGTGGATGTGGGGAATGCCAGGCCTCCACCGTGGTTCGGATTCCACGTTAAACTGTAGGTCCTCCATTTCATCTCACAATCACCCTACCATTACACATTAGCGTAAGTGCGTACAATATGAACGGGTAGTAAGACGCGGTGCTAATAATAATAGTAATACATATAGCCCAAATGGATAGTAAGACATGATGCTAAAAAAAATTCAGTTAAGATATTTTAAAAACAATATTCCTAATAAAAGAATACCTGCCAAAATGGTAGTGTCGGTCAAAATAGCGCTACTCCTAAAATAGTTCGCCCAGTAATTCAGCGCTGCTGTGTCGGAACGTTACCTATACGAGCACAAAACTTGCCAACCTAGCAGTCGCGGCTATGGGGGCCAGCAATTTGGACACTCCTGTGCGTAAGCTGAGAACTTTGGACCCCCTAGCAGTGCCTGATTTGTTTATCATAGATTACAATCAAAAGTGAAACTGATCGAGTTAACAATTTGATTCGTTCACTTTCTAAGACTGTCACTTTCTAATTATTTCTATGAATGTAAAAACTTAGTAGTAAAAAAACTGTAAAATGTTTTACTGTGGACCTTTTTAAAACAAGTCGGTGACACACCCAGAGTGGACGTGTGTTATTTCTAAATAGTAGTTTAATACAATTTAATGTTTACCTCATAATCCAAAATCAGATATTATTAGTATTACAATCTTGCAAATTTTTTAGTGTATAAATTAAAACTCTTTTCAACAATGAGTGATTTTTTGTCTTCCTGGCGTTGAAAAGAGTTGAGCGTAATAATGGAGGTGATGAAATCATCGTTCAATTCGTGGTTTTACGTTCTGGAGTAATTTGTTTTATACTAATAATAGAATAAAACTCACTCCCCCCCCCCCACCTTACCCTCAGAATTTCCAGAAGTTTTAATAATAATAATCATCATCACCATGAAGTGTGTCCGGGTCTGTTTAGTAAAATGCCTCCATCGCACCCTGTCCTTCCTCCTGCACTCTCTTTCATTCTTCTCCTCTCACTTGCACACTTGCTGCTATTGATAGCAGCAAGTTTTTTATATGAAGCTTTAATATTGCCTTGTATCGAACTTCAGATAAATTATATAAGTGTCACTTTACAAAAATTCGCCAGAGGGGACCACTACAAGAGTAGCATCCAATTTCTAAAAGAAACACCTGTAGGGGCCACTCAAAATAGCCTATATATGCATATCATATAGTTTTTTTTAACCCAAACGGGGAACACTGCATGTAACTTCTAGAAGCATTCGATTTTCTAAAGTGTTGTGGGACAGACCACTCTAGATATATTCTAGAGGGAATCTAATCTAGAAAAATAAATCTGTCGAGTACTTCTTAAAATAGCTTTTATAGGCATCAACATTTAAAAAATTTGCTGCTACTACTACGAGTAGCCTCTAGGAGTATCCAAATTTCAAAAAAAATCTCGGGAGAGCACTATTCTAAATAGCTGTTAAAAGAGCAGTTTTCAAAACTTTCCGAACGAGGAATTCTACAAATAACTTTGAGGAACGTCCAGTTTTCTAACATTAACTGGGATAGAGGACGGTGTCAAGTTTATAAAATAATAATGTTAATATTTCTAGGGGTTTAATAGAAAGACCTAACATGTCGTAAACTTGGGTATTTGAACCCCCCGCCCCGCCCCCCTTGTCCCCACTTTTGATAAATATGTAGTACCAATAACTATAAAGTAAAGTGTTATATATGTCGGTCTAAGCAATGTTTGCCAGATAAATATGTGTATAGCTTCTAAATGCTCTTTCTTCACGAACAGCTTCCTTCTTTTAACACTTTTCATATTTCACTTTGTCTAAAACAAGTTTAGGGATTTGTGTCATAATTATTTTCTTTAGCTTATTTACCGATTCAAATAGTTTATGTGCCGCCATTTAAAGGATTTCATAAAGATCCAGTTTATCAATAATAAATAACCAACATACTACTTTGTATTATTTAGATATTCTTCAAAATCTAATTTAAAATCGGTTTACCAAAAGTGGAATAATAAATAATATATTTTTTAAATATATATTATCGGACAGTAACTTTCTCGAACTATAAAGAAATGAAACAGACGTGTTTTTCAGGGGAGAACACGTTATATATAGCAAACTCATTGTTGAAAAGTTGTTTTTTAAAAAAGGTTGTTCTATATAGAATAAAAATGAGCTTGTAACGAATCACGGAGACCAAAGTACAGGGTGTAAGCATTTCAACTTATTTTATACTCTCTTTTTGAAAGTAGCATTTGAGTGTTTAACCTGTAATACTAAAGATAGGACACGACTAATAATTAAGTAAATATACATACATTTAAATATATTGGCAGTACGTGTAATGACAGATTGACTGTTGAGTTTTGTGCTGGTCAAGTTTACAAAGTCATGACAAGTTAGATTACATTCAGCACTGACGATAACAATATTCTGATTAAAAAAATAAAACAACCGACATACAAAATGGCTCATATTAAAAAAATGACAAATTTAATCAGTGCATATGACATACAAGTTTTTTTTAATCACATGACTATTTACTAAAAACTAGTTACTTTAATCTTCACTTGTAACACATTTTTTACAGTTTCAAAATGGGATTTATTAAAGAGGAGTTATGTACACGCGTTAGTGGATACAATACACATGTGAATGGATGGACGGGTTATGTACACGTGTGAGTGGATACAATACACATGTGAATGGCTGGGCGGGTCAGTGGATACAATACACATGTGAATGGATGGGCGGGTTAGTGGATACAATACACATGTGAATGGCTGGGTGGGTTAGTGGATACAATACACATGTGAATGGATGGGCGGGTTAGTGGATACAATACACATGTGAATGGATGGGCGGGTTAGTGGATACAATACACATGTGAATGTATGGGCGGGTTAGTGGATACAATACACATGTGAATGTATGGGCGGGTTAGTGGATACAATACACATGTGAATGTATGGGCGGGTTAGTGGATACAATACACATGTGAATGTATGGGCGGGTTAGTGGATACAATACACATGTGAATGTATGGGCGGGTTAGTGGATACAATACACATGTGAATGTATGGGCGGGTTAGTGGATACAATACACATGTGAATGTATGGGCGGGTTAGTGGATACAATACACATGTGAATGTATGGGCGGGTTAGTGGATACAATACACATGTGAATGTATGGGCGGGTTAGTGGATACAATACACATGTGAATGTATGGGCGGGTTAGTGGATACAATACACATGTGAATGTATGGGCGGGTTAGTGGATACAATACACATGTGAATGTATGGGCGGGTTAGTGGATACAATACACATGTGAATGTATGGGCGGGTTAGTGGATACAATACACATGTGAATGTATGGGCGGGTTAGTGGATACAATACACATGTGAATGTATGGGCGGGTTAGTGGATACAATACACATGTGAATGTATGGGCGGGTTAGTGGATACAATACACATGTGAATGTATGGGCGGGTTAGTGGATACAATACACATGTGAATGTATGGGCGGGTTAGTGGATACAATACACATGTGAATGTATGGGCGGGTTAGTGGATACAATACACATGTGAATGTATGGGCGGGTTAGTGGATACAATACACATGTGAATGTATGGGCGGGTTAGTGGATACAATACACATGTGAATGTATGGGCGGGTTAGTGGATACAATACACATGTGAATGTATGGGCGGGTTAGTGGATACAATACACATGTGAATGTATGGGCGGGTTAGTGGATACAATACACATGTGAATGTATGGGCGGGTTAGTGGATACAATACACATGTGAATGTATGGGCGGGTTAGTGGATACAATACACATGTGAATGTATGGGCGGGTTAGTGGATACAATACACATGTGAATGTATGGGCGGGTTAGTGGATACAATACACATGTGAATGTATGGGCGGGTTAGTGGATACAATACACATGTGAATGTATGGGCGGGTTAGTGGATACAATACACATGTGAATGTATGGGCGGGTTAGTGGATACAATACACATGTGAATGGATGGGCGGGTTAGTGGATACAATACACATGTGAATGTATGGGCGGGTTAGTGGATACAATACAGATGTGAATGTATGGGCGGGTTAGTGGATACAATACACATGTGAATGTATGGGCGGGTACCCAGAGAGAGACTCCAGAGAGAGTGTTAGACAGGTATGGTGGGTGTGTTTAGAAAGAGGTTTATTTGTGTCACACACATGTTTTAAGCACAAAGCTATTCACTTGTCTACATGGTAAAGAGGCTATTCGAGATTGAATATTGATTGTGTGTTGTGTAACACGAGACTGAGAACGTTATCAAAGAATACTCGGGCTGTGCGGGGCGCTGAATGGGGAACCTCCTAGTGATCCCAGTAGTGGAACTAGGTTGGAACTTTGTCAGGAGGCAGCGCGAGAGTCTTGTGGAAGTGAGCACGTAGCCCGAACAAGTAGTGGGGTGCGGGTGTTAAGCCTGCATTTACAGAGAGGGCCGAACTAGCAGTCGACAAGTCTGACACCGAGTTGGAAGGTCGGTGCTCAGTTCTGATCGAGTCCACTATTCTTTTACGTTGATAGGTTTACAATCTCCTCTGTAGGCAAACTTTGGTGCATTTATTGAAATATTACCCTCCTTCACATGTGTCCTTAGATTAGCTATTGCAGGCTGAATTATAGTTTGAGAAGACAAGCGTCAATTAACTATTTTAAAAAAATCTATTCAATCACATGATATCCCTTTCGTGCTTTGAATAACCAAGATTGACAAACTTTTCCTGCACTTAGCTCTGAACTGTCAACATTGACCTCACCTGTCAATGACAAGACATGTGTAGGAGTAGAACTGTCAACATTGAAACCATCTGTCAATGACAAGACATGTGTAGGAGTAGAACTGTCAACATTGAACCCATCTGTCAATGACAAGGCATGTGTAGGAGTAGAACTGTCAACATTGAACCCATCTGTCAATGACAAGACATGTGTAGGAGTAGAACTGTACACTTTGACTCCACTGTCAACATTGACCTAACCTGTTAATGACAAGACATGCATAGGAGTAGAACTGTACACTTTGACTCCACCTGTCAATGATGAGACATGTGTAGGAGTAGAACTGTCAACATTGAACCCATCTGTCAATGACAAGACATGCATAGGAGTAAAACTGTCAGAAAGATTCTTCAGCCGGGCAGATTTACTACAAAGTCTGATTTAAGTTCCAAAGTTCTCCCACAAACGCTTATAACATAGTCAGCACCAGTTGTACTCGTAGTTCGATAATGCAAGAAGGTTTCAGCTGTTTTATTCCCCTGACAAGAGTCGAATTTGAGTCTCCTGCTCACAAGGACGAGATAGTTCACTTCTCTTATTGCCTAGAACAAAAAGCAGAACTTCTCGAACTTGTGATTACAAGCCGCCGGCCGTGCCTGCCTTCATAATTTCCCGTGACTGACCTTTATGACGCACTGACGATAACTTGTTCGCATGGGCCATACGAAGACTATATATTATTTACACATACTACCCTGAGAGAGTTTACCTTGCTTGGTTCCACTATGGTGTACCATACGAGATAGATCCATAGTGTAATCAGTCAAGGTAGGACTGCTACCTTTTGGAGTATATCGACGACAAAAATAATGTTTCACACTTCACGCATGTTTATGTTTATGCCTAAATTTGTTATTAGAGGGATTTAAATGTGAATATTGATTGTGAACTTCAATTAGTGTCAAAATGAACATCTGAGTATTTAATACTTTATTAGTATTATTTATTTTGAATATTATTAACTTTCCTTGTTTTGAAATTAAACAAAATAAGTAAACCAACTTTTATTTTTATTTTTTGTGTGTGTGAATGTGTGTTAGTAGTGACATGGCCTGCAAATTATTGATGTATTTCGAGCTTCCATCTTTGAAAAGATGATATTGTTTCCGTCGGGACCGTGACGACGTTGTCTAGGGGTGTGCGTGTACAATTTTTCATTTCAAATTGAAGCTGAATACAAATATATGAAATATTCCCAAATCCAAACTGTAAGATTGAACATTTTATTGTTTTATCTGGCAAAAAATATATATACTGTCCATATTTATATAGCTCTAAGCTTTGAACAAATTGCAATAATGTGTTAGCATATTTTTACTAAAAAACTGCAGAATATTGAAAATATTGAAACGTGCAGTTCAACTGTCGCAGATTTTTGTCACTTAACACCAATTTGTAAATTACAGGATAGCACAAAATAACCAAAAATTGTACATAAACGTGTAATTTATCCTTCAATATTTTTATTTGTAGAGCTTTGTAGTTGTTAAAGGCAAACATTTTCTCCCAAGGATTTTAAAATTTTGCACCCCCCCTCCTCCCCCATGTTGTTAGTATAATGTTGTGTACGGGGAATGACCGGGACAAATATCCCAGTCACTCTTATGAGAAACATCATCTACGTTCCCGATAACCCACTTTAACAACAGTTGTCGAATATCTGTCACGAGCATAGCGACGTTAGACGACAAACTTTTTAAATGAAGAGGTGACCTGGCGGTCTAGGGGTGAGGTGTCAGACTTCTATGCTGGCGGCCGGGGTTCAATCCTCGGTCCCGGCACAGATTTATCTAGACAAGACATCTTGTGAATGTGAGGAATGTCAGGCCTCCACCGTGGTTCGGATTCCACGTTAAACTGTAGGTCCTCCATTTCATCTAACAATCGTCCTACCATTACACATTAGCGTAAGTGCGTATGACCCGAACGGGTAGTAAGACGCGGTGCTAACAATAATAATAATAAAGAGTAAAGTTTACATTAAATTCCAGGACACCGTTGAGAGACATTCAACAATTGTTGATATCACCGTGCGGAGAGAATTAAACTCTCTTGTATGTTTCTACTGGAGAGATATTTGATTTATTTTGACAAAAAGTGTTTTTTCTATAAAAAGTGCTCTTTTCTCCCACACCCATCTTAAATAATAATAATAATAATAATTATTATTATTATTATTATTATTATTATTATTATTATTATTATTATTATTATTATTATTATTATTATTATTATTAGCACTGCGTCTTACTACCCGTTCGGGTTATACGCACTTACGCTAATGTGTAATGGTAGGGTGATTGTGAGATGAAATGGAGGACCTACAGTTTAACGTGGGATCCGAACCACGGTGGAGGCCCGGCATTCCCCACATTCACAAGATGTCTTGACAGAGGTGAAGGAAGGGTTTGGTAATCCCATCTTAAAACCCTTTCAATAACCGACAAGCTCAGCCCTAATGAAGGATACCAAGGGTTCTTAAACAATATTAGTAATCATTGAGAAGGATAACTATTTATTATAAACACACAATGCACATATTATTGTAATTAACTAAATATATAAAATTGTACCGTGCATGCGGTTTATCTTTCTTTAAAAACAAGTACAAAAATGTTGTTTGGAAAAATATTTAGCGATGCTATGCCATTCGACTCACCCAACTCCTGCACAGAACGACATAAAAATACTTTTGAAACAAACGACAAAATATTGCAACTTTACAATACATTTCTGTAGAATAATTAATAATATAAATTAATGTAATCTTGTAGGAAAACACCTTTCAATTCCCATTGATGGCTTGCACTTAAAGATGTTCACATAAATACAATAATTATGATTAACTTAGTCCTATTAGATGAGTAGGTGAAATGAAGGGAGGCCAACTCCCCTCCTTTTTTTTCTGGCCTTTACTTTTAATCAGATACACAATTTTTTTAATGAAAATAAATCATTTATATAACTTGTATCTTATTAAATATATACATGTGATATGTATTAACATCCCAAATTTAATTTTACGATGACTATGATGATTGTAACCAAATTGTAACCAAAATGAAACGTTTCCAAATAGATGGCGTTAGAGAAAGTATCGGTAACCCCTTTAACTGTCCGTTAGGGACAGGTTCTTTCAAAATATTTCTCCTACAAAGACACCACCATTTCACTTATACAAATCATATAAAAAATAGAACTAGTTTTAAAAATCGCTTACCTTGTAACACAGTTTTTTCGAATAAGAAAATGTATTCAAATCGCTACTCAAATATTTACAATACTTTGTGATATCTAATGAAACAATTTTTTTCAAAAATGAAGTGATCTGTAAGTACTGGTACACCAAAATAAACTAGCTAGACCAAAATAATATGTAGGCAAAAAAAAAATTATTTAAAATATATCTATTTTAGAGTTTGTACATAGCAACATAATTAATGTATCAATGAAAAATTAAAAATTTACTCTAATTCCCAGGTAAACCTTCAGAAGACATTTTACAACTTTTTCAATAAAATCGAGGCCTTTTCCTGCACTCTTGTAGTTATATATATATTTATATATCTGTTCTTATGACCAAGAAATCTTATCTCCGCCTTCTCCGAGACTACAAACCAATGTACATATTGTATTCACTGTCCATGTTTTTCATACAATCTTTGTAACTATGATGTATGTCGTTATTAATGTGCTGATGGAAAATAAAAACTACCATTTCTAAGAGCTTTCTTTATCTGTTTAGTACTGAACCGTTTGAAACAACACTTTCAAGGAAAAAAAAAGTTCATTTAATGATTAAAATGCTGAGTTGTTTTTTGTATAAATACACTCAGATTTTCATAGAAAGGATATTTTACAGGATATATATAAACATATTTTTACGGTCAACATTTGATAATTGTTAACATCTATCAAAAGTGAGAGCTTCAGATCACATGACTTGAAGTATAGAAACATGAAAGTATATTTAGTAACTTTTCTAGCTGTTAGAAGAAGTTCTTCCTAGGAAAATTATACTGTACCTTATTTGAGGATTTTAATATAACCTTTGTTCATCCTGCCATGTATCAAGCTTACCTTGCTTAGTTCCACTATGGTGTAGTTTATAATATAGTCATAGTGTAATCAGTCAAGGTAAGACTGCTACCTTGTTTCGTACCACTATTATGTAGCTTATAATATAGTCATAGTGTTATCAGTCAAGGTAAGACTGCTACCTTGCTTGGTTCCACTATGGTGTAGGTTGTAAGATAGTCATAGTGTAATCAGTCAAGGTAAGACTGCTACCTTGCTTGGTTCCACTATGGTGTAGCTTATAAGATAGTCATAGTGTAATCAGTCAAGGTAAGACTGCTACCTTGCTTGGTTCCACTATGGTGTAGCTTATAAGATAGTCATAGTGTAATCAGTCAAGGTAAGACTGCTACCTTGCTTGGTTCCACTATGGTGTAGCTTATAAGATAGGGATAGTGTAATCAGTCAAGGTAAGACTGCTACCTTGCTTGGTTCCACTATGGTGTAGCTTATAAGATAGGGATAGTGTAATCAGTCAAGGTAAGACTGCTACCTTGCTTGGTTCCACTATGGTGTAGCTTATAAGATAGGGATAGTGTAATCAGTCAAGGTAAGACTGCTACCTTGCTTGGTTCCACTATGGTGTAGCTTATAAGATAGGGATAGTGTAATCAGTCAAGGTAAGACTGCTACCTTGCTTGGTTCCACTATGGTGTAGCTTATAAGATAGGGATAGTGTAATCAGTCAAGGTAAGACTGCTACCTTGCTTGGTTCCACTATGGTGTAGCTTATAAGATAGGGATAGTGTAATCAGTCAAGGTAAGACTGCTACCTTGCTTGGTTCCACTATGGTGTAGCTTATAAGATAGGGATAGTGTAATCAGTCAAGGTAAGACTGCTACCTTGCTTGGTTCCACTATGGTGTAGCTTATAAGATAGGGATAGTGTAATCAGTCAAGGTAAGACTGCTACCTTGCTTGGTTCCACTATGGTGTAGCTTATAAGATAGGGATAGTGTAATCAGTCAAGGTAAGACTGCTACCTTGCTTGGTTCCACTATGGTGTAGCTTATAAGATAGGGCCATAGTGTAATCAGTCAAGGTAAGACTGCTACCTTGCTTGGTTCCACTATGGTGTAGCTTATAAGATAGGGCCATAGTGTAATCAGTCAAGGTAAGACTGCTACCTTGCTTGGTTCCACTATGGTGTAGCTTATAAGATAGGGCCATAGTGTAATCAGTCAAGGTAAGACTGCTACCTTGCTTGGTTCCACTATGGTGTAGCTTATAAGATAGGGCCATAGTGTAATCAGTCAAGGTAAGACTGCTACCTTGCTTGGTTCCACTATGGTGTAGCTTATAAGATAGGGCCATAGTGTAATCAGTCAAGGTAAGACTGCTACCTTGCTTGGTTCCACTATGGTGTAGCTTATAAGATAGGGCCATAGTGTAATCAGTCAAGGTAAGACTGCTACCTTGCTTGGTTCCACTATGGTGTAGCTTATAAGATAGGGCCATAGTGTAATCAGTCAAGGTAAGACTGCTACCTTGCTTGGTTCCACTATGGTGTAGCTTATAAGATAGGGCCATAGTGTAATCAGTCAAGGTAAGACTGCTACCTTGCTTGGTTCCACTATGGTGTAGCTTATAAGATAGGGCCATAGTGTAATCAGTCAAGGTAAGACTGCTACCTTGCTTGGTTCCACTATGGTGTAGCTTATAAGATAGGGCCATAGTGTAATCAGTCAAGGTAAGACTGCTACCTTGCTTGGTTCCACTATGGTGTAGCTTATAAGATAGGGCCATAGTGTAATCAGTCAAGGTAAGACTGCTACCTTGCTTGGTTCCACTATGGTGTAGCTTATAAGATAGTCATAGTGTAATCAGTCAAGGTAAGACTGACCTTTCAGGATGAAGAGATTGCACAAACTTATCACAGCAACAGGTATAACATTACTGGCCGATACTGCACTAATTTAGCCAGGATTCGATCCCAACCAGGTGGTGTTTCATTGTCAGGTGGATAATTTGTCATCTATTCCCCACCCCCACGCCCCACACTTATTTTTCTACTATGTTATATCACAATATTGAAGAAGGAATTTGGATGTTAGAATTTAGAGGAAATATTCCCCATTTTCACAAAGAGAGTGGAAAACTACAGTAGCTTCATGGCTTCTTTGGTGCTGACTGACAGTTGGTACAGTAGCCCCATGGCTTCTTTGGTGCTGACTGACAGCTCACGGCTGACTTCTGACAGTCAACATTTAGGTATATACTTAAATTTTACTGTCAGAAGTGACAGCTGCTAAACACATGTTTTTGCAGATCATATGGTTCGGCGTAGGGATACATAATTTGGTCTGGTAACTTTTCAAAGCTTTTAGCTATCAGTCAGCACCAAAGAAGCTATGGTGCTACTGTATTTAAGAAAAAACATGTGCAATACACCCCGATGGGATTCAAGTATTTTAAAATACCTCTCTGAATTACAAAGATTACACAATGGCACCTGGACAGGGATTGAACCCAAGACATTTGGCTTGGTGCACCATTGCTCTACCACTGAGCTAACAAGGAGTTGTCTTGTGCCAGAGTTTGTAAACTCCATACCACTGAGTTACCGAGGAGTTTTCCTGTGCCAGAGTTTGTAAACTCCGTACCGGTACTACTGAAATTGTTAAAAAGGTAAGGTTGCATAATATCAGTTTGTTAACAAACATACTCAGCTCCTTGTTTTAGATATATTTAGTATTTCAAATATGTTAACAAATTGTACACGAATGCTAATTGACCGCAATTTAAATACAATAATTACAAATATATATTATAAATATTTATGTTTTACATAGTTGTTACCTTTCAAACCAAAACTTGTGAGTGAAAAACTTAATTTTTCTGCAACATTCCATATTTTTAACTAACTTGGTACTAACAAAGCCTCTGTGTTGCAAGTAGTAGCCATCTTGCATCAAGAAGTAGTACATTAGCCATTTTGTTTCGTGGATTGTTAAAGGAAAACCAATGTGTTCATTCGTGGCTACTAACAACATTATTTCTAAGATATGACATATTCACCCTCCTGTATATAATTAACTCTCCCATTTAACCCGAGTTTCAAACTTGACCAGACGTACTTCCAAGGGGCTCTCCAGTAAATAGGTCCCTTTCGTCCATAGTACCCGTGGATTGCCTGGAGAGGTAGTATGGAGCAGAGCACTACAATTAATATATTTCCTAACTCACAAGCAATTAACCAACAATTTTAAACCGCGTGATTTTATCTAAATAATTGTTTATTATATTATTACAAGGTCACCGATGCAGGCTATTACTGAACCTTTCAACAAAATATGATTTTACTAGATTTGATTAGTTTTATCGTAAGTTTTTCCCTCATGGTCAGTTTTGTTGATCGACCTGAGACTTAGCGCCTTAGATGTAGTTTAGAAACTTTTTACTAAGTGCAACCCACCATAGTTAATTGTATTATCTAATATAAAGATAGACGTAGATCCTTAAATAGAACACAGGTACACCAGTAAAAATACTGCCCCTTGGCCAAAACATGATTAGAATATAAGTTTGGAAATTTTCAATGATTTATTAAATTAATATTTAGCTTTTGCTAATTAGGTCTATGTACTTTCAATACGTTTGAATTGATTTTGTAAAATAATAAAAAGACTTATAAGATAAAAAATAAACCCACTCAAGTCACTCTTGTGTTTAAAAAACCACAGTTTCCCAATAACATGCTTAGTTTTCTTCTTCTTCTTATCAAGAAGAACCCTCGCTACTGGACAATTCGGTGATGTCAGTTTCCTGAGAGTCGAAACGGCCATCGTCAGTGTCACTGAGAACCAAACTAGACTCCTTCGTCGTAGTGGTAACAGCCTCTTTGCTGCTCGAGGGTCCTCCAGCCTCACTCGGGCAAGTCTTGACTTTCGAGTCTAGCTGCGACCAAGGATCTTCGAGCATAGAAGGGTGGCAGTACTGCGATATGTCCGGCGTGTGGCCCGGGTTGGAGTGTCCGCCACCCTGCAAGTCGACAAGAGAAGTTGTCGAGGCCGATAATATGTTTGTGTGTTTGTGTGACCACAAGTCAGAATACTTGTACTTGCTACCTTCATCGGGGATTCGAACCCAACAACCCAGCGAGTGAGGAGGAAGCAATTTGGTGCCTTCGGACCAGGGGCATACATAAGTCATTTAATTTGGGGGCATTTGGATTGTTTACAACACTATAATTTCTGTATTTTTCCCCAAGAATTTAGGAGGACTTTTAATGTCGAAAAGGTCCTGGCTTAGAACACCTTTCCTCACCTTCATAAAAAGTGTTTGGACTTATTACAATAAGAATTATTATTATTATTATTATTAGCTGTGCGTCTTACTACCCGTTCGGGTTATACGCACTTACGCTAATGTGTAATGGTAGGGTGATTGTGAGATGAAATGAAGGACCTACAGTTTAACGTGGAATCCGAACCACGGTGGAGGCCTGGCATTCCCCACATTCACAAGATGTCTTGTCAGAGGTGAAGGAAGGGTTTGGTAATCAGATAAATCTNGTTTAACGTGGAATCCGAACCACGGTGGAGGCCTGGCATTCCCCACATTCACAAGATGTCTTGTCAGAGGTGAAGGAAGGGTTTGGTAATCAGATAAATCTTTGCCAGGACCGAGGATTGAACTCCGGCCGCCAGCACAGAAGTCTGACACCTTACCCCTAGACCGCCAGGTCACCAGGTAATAAAGTTACCTATCCAAAGTTTTAGTTAAGGTAATGCAACTTGTCGAAGATGTAAGATTGTTAACCTTCACACGGAGAAACACGCACGAGATATTTTGTTTGGATCGCTAGTTGGATAAATATTGTCTGATTCCAAGAAATGAAGTTGTTATTCACATGACAAGTAGCAATCTGTGATTTACCGTACACGGTAACGCTGTTTGGAAATGCATTTATCATTATAAACATTATTTCCATTCGAAAGTGGAGGTGAATTATCCCAATTCAACCCTTTCAGTAGCAATCCGAAAGCTTGGTCTTCAAACGAAGTTTATACATTCAAAATATCTTCAGTGCTTTATAAAAGTTGTAGGAACTTCATTTGAAATCTTTGATCAAAATTAGTCCTCAACTCATTCAGTCAGTGGGGTAGAGGGGGGCTCAACGAAATGCTATGAATATAAAAATACAATTTAAAAACAGTGGATAACGCACAAACTTCTTCCCTTATTCGGTCACAATAAAATAAATAGGCTGCATGTTTTACTATAAATATTTTTTTAGCACCGCGTCTTACTACCCATTCGGGTTATACGCTTTGAGTACTAATTACTCTAATGAATTAGGAATTGGTAAGGTTGAATTAAAGGAAGTGAACCCGCATTTGCGTCGAGGGAGAGTGGAAAACCATTTAGGAAAAACCACCCCCAGTTCACCCAACCGAGATTCGAACCTCGATCTCTCCGTCCTCAGCAGTCGAGCTCTACACGACAAGCGCGTTAGCCAACTACGCCACAGAGGTGGGTTGTTTTGCTATAAAATACCAATAAAATGATAACTAAACTATCCCAGGTTTTAAAATCCTCACATTGTGAGCGGCGGCAACTTTATATTGGTGCATGGAGAGTTGGGTTAAGACAGGATGAGATGGTTTTCATACAAACAATTTGTGAGGGGACATAACACGCGTTCTCATATCAACGATTTCAAGGCATCAATAGTCAATTTGGCTGAACGGTTGTGTCGCTTAGGTGAGTAAATACATATTTAATAATGATTTGTCTTCAAACAATCTTAATAGACCTTCGATATCTTTCGATTTTCCTCATTCTTGACATATGTGTATTAATATATAAAACATTTATATATTTTACTGAGTGACATTGATGACCTTACCTAACACGAAGTTTGCACACCATCCCTTAAGATTATTATTATTATTAGCACCGCGTCTTACTACCCGTTCGGGTTATACGCACTTATGCTAATGTGAAATGGTAGGGTGATTGTGAGAGTAGGGTGATTGTGAGATGAAATGAAGGACCTACAGTTTAACGTGGAATCCGAACCACGGTGGAGGCCTGGCATTCCTCACATCATCCCTTAAGAACCTACCCTTCTGTTTTGAGAGAACCTGTTCCCCCTGTAGGAAGGACTGTCACTTCTGTTCGAAGAGTTAAAGCTTCCCGGACTGTTGCTAAAGCGATTGCGTCCTCGCCAATGGTTAGACGTGTTCCCGTTGTGTTTGGTACTGAGAGGACTGCTGAACCCAAGAGGGATGAAATCTGAACCGTCAAAACGACCCCGCGGGGACCCACCGTAAGGTGAGTTGCCATGCCGAGGGGAAAACTGTCCCCTCGGACGTGCAAATGGATAAGTCGTTGAAAGGTTACCTCCGTTATAACCACTTGCCCCTAAGGGGCTATTATATTGTCCATTTTGATCCATTTAAAAAGTAATAAATTAATATATTCACAAATGTATACAATTAATATATTCACAGATATAGTCAGACTATAAAAAATAACACTGTTTGCATGATAAATTCCGTAGATTAAAAAAAAGAGTAGATAAACAACTTTCCACAATAATAATAAACACTGTATAATTCAAAATGGACGAACTAAAATACGTGCAACGTACTAAATAAAATTAGGTTGTCATTTTCATAAAAGTAAAATATGAGAAGACATAAAATAATTACATAATAATTTCATAAAGGTTACCGTGGTAATTTATTTATTTAGTTTGTACTTAGGAAATAAATCATTAATTTTTTTATAGTCAATTTAACACGTTGGATGTATCTATAATACTGGAGTTTACTCAGCAACAGTTGGCTAACCTACCTATGTAGTAGTGTTGCCAAAAGCGTGAAGTTATAATGTCCTTGTAATTCTCTATAAACTATTCAATTCATATTAAATACATTATAAGTATTCTTAAAATTACTTTTTATTTCTCATCCCTTGATTATTGATATTTATTATATAATTACTATTTTATGTTTAAATCAAAAATATAGTTACAAGACTACACACAGATAGCACTGCAGTCTGCAGGTTATTGGAAGACAGAGAGAGTCGAATGTAGTTGTTTTTCCACATCGTGTACATGTTGTTGCTGTGGGGAATTTGAGATGAATGATTGAGAATGATGGAAAGTGTTGTGATGTGCAGACAAAAGTGTAGCTATGGCGGGTGTCGGTGATTAAAAGTGAAAAACCTGTTGCCGTTGCGTGTGAACTAGTGTAGTTAGACTGTGTATTTATTACACAACTTTTAATCTTAAAATAATGTCCATTTAAAAGAATGGGT
The DNA here is from genome assembly GCA_901482245.1 of Timema douglasi. Taxonomy (NCBI): domain Eukaryota; kingdom Metazoa; phylum Arthropoda; class Insecta; order Phasmatodea; family Timematidae; genus Timema; species Timema douglasi. Next base: position 51,656 of record CABEEJ010004837.1, read on the forward strand.
GGTTCTCATAGTACGAAAAGTGAATCTCCTTCAATCCCGATGGAGGGAACTACCACTATTACAAATAAATCACATGGAAATGTGCGTGCCAGCATCCGAACAAAACAACCGATGCCCGACTCATCCGAATTGGAGAAGAGGTTCACCAAAGTATTGGTAAATATTTAACATCGGTTTAATTATCATTATCAGCAATGTTTAATTTTTTTACTAAATCTCAAAACCGTGTTTTTAAAACTGCAGTTCTTCAGACTTTTGAGGAAACATGTCGTGAATGACAAGTTCTTTACAAACCCTTTAAACACTTATGGAAGTCTTTTAGACATTCAATTACGTTTGGCATTTTGGGTAGCTACTCGAAGTAGTCTGGTGAAGTATTTTTTTGCTATAGAATTAGCAGCTTTTAACTTTGTAACTGTAAAATTTAGTAAATAATGACTACTTTTATTAATTGATAATATATTGATTAGCCATCCATTACATGGCCATGTTCTTATCTCTGATAAATAATTATAATAAACAATCATTAATGATAACACATAAACCTAATAAACGTCAATATCATTAACTTACTAAGTGATTTATAGATTTGACATAATTTACTGAAATGACCATAACGTCTCGTAATATAGGTGCCATGATTGCTCTGGGGCCTCAAACTGTGAACAAGATGGTATTCCCTAAGTTAATGTCAAACACGATCATAATGATCGGTGGGGTGACCTAACTTGCCCCTGCACGTCATTGTGATGTGACAAACGGTACGACTGGTTTTGTGTGTTTGGCAGAGGAACACAAGAAGAGCTCGCTTGGGGACTCTGGTATCGCAGGGGCTTCAAAAAAAATCAAAAATGAAACTACAGTAGAGTCTCGTAAACTCGACCTAATGTGGACTGAGACGGTGTCGAGTTATTGAAATGAACTCGCATGAGATGCGTGTCTACTAAGTCATGTTTACTAATTAAGTATGGATCACAGCACAGCCGTTATCGAATGTCGAGTGTCCGAGACTCTAGTGTAATTGTTTTATTTTTATTTTTTTCATCTTTTATTAATCAACCGATACAAAAATATAACAAAAAGTATATTACAGTGTATAGGTATGAGCCGATCAAAGAGTCGCTAAAATGCGTGGAAACGTATTGTATTCCGTATTCAGATGGCTATAATTGAGAATTAGTTGTTCCAGAACATTTGGACGTGGTTTTCCTGTTGATGCTAATAATGAATGCTCATAAGTCAGTTGCATTCAAGCGATGTTATTCAGTCGTTAGATTATGAATCTATTATTGATAAATTTGCCAAATATAAAGTGAGAAAAAAAAGTTTGTCCACCTTTGTATGATTATTATTACGTGTAAATGTCTTACCAAATTACAAAGATAGGCCTATTAAATATCTAATTTATTTTTCCTCGCAACAATAAAACCTAGGTACCGCTTGTGTTCATGTACAGCCTAGATGTGTTTAATTTATTACTTGCGGTTTAATAATACTAAAATGGATGCACAAATGTGGTTTGATCCTTAAGGACCAAGTCAAGAACTCGAATGGTCACTTTTGCTTCTCAACTGTCCATCTTTGCCATGCATATCTTTTTTTTTTTGCAATAATCAGTGATGAAGAAGCCATGAAACTGATAAGTAGTCATAATTTGATAAAAATAATCTTTTACGTGTTTATAATAATCAACCAAACTTAACCTAACCTTACAACATGTACTCATATGGAGGGTTTAGATGAATTCACTTTACTCCTACTCTTATTTTTATTGAATATAATTTCACAAACAATCACAAAATGTTTGCACTTTGAAAACTTGTTGCGCCCCCACGGTTTTGAGAATCGCTGATATGACTCGGTAAAACTAACATTTAATCGGGACTGGTGGAGCGACCATTGAGTCAGCTCGCTGTGAATAAAGGACCTTGTTGCAGGAAATTACAATTGACTCATCGGTTTGTACACATTATTAGTTTTAGTATCTTGTGGAAGCACATGGCTCTACATGTGTATTGTGCACAATATTGTACCACACAAGGGCATGGCAAACACATTGTGTTTCAAACATTAAATCACGCTTGAAAAATTATAAATAATAATGAGATCTTAGGTATAACAGGCTTCACTATTTCTATACATTTGTAATGGGGCGTAGGTGTACATAATAACAGACTGCACCGGCTGTCTGAGCTAGAATCAGTGTTGCCAATCCTCCAAACACTGTTTAAATCTGTTTTACCTTTGGATAGACTTCATTTAGTTAAGATAGAGGGCTTATATTAAATAATGTTTGTGGACACCCTGTATAGTGAATTTTCTAAGACTGTTACCTGCCGAGATATTGAGGAGTAGCACCCACTTTGTACGACCCTGTTACAAGGTTTATTATAGTCATAAGTTTACAAACAAATGTTGGTCAAATCATGTTGATAAACACAATAGCTGTCACTGTCATATCACCGGCCAGAGTTGGCTCAGCGTTACCTCGCACTCGACTCGAGAGACAGTCCCGGGGTTTAATCCTTGTCCCGGTCTAGAAGAGGGAAGTCTGTTCATATAACAATTGTGCTGTTAAATGGGGCCCCGGTGTCAATTTTGTTGCGGGACTGACTGTACGATATTAGGGGGCGTGTCTAGTGGAGGGAAGTCCAAGGCGTCACGCTCGCAATAGACTGGACGGGGAGGGCGGGGTTCGAATACCGGTCGGGTGCACTGAAGGTGGTTTTTCCTCCACGGTCTCCGACTTTTCCTCCCCGAAAATGTGGGTACTTTAGCTCTAAATTGAACTTTCCTCAGCCCTAACATGACTAGAGCCACGGAGAGGTGACACAATGATCGTTAGGAGGATTAATTATGTTAATTGATTGTACTCGGCCGGGATTCCCGCATATTTGTAATACGGCATGAGGAAGGTAGGGCTGAGAGGAAATGTACCTGAATTTGAGTTGGAGGGAAAATAAAACACTGCCGGGAGTCGAATCCCGGCAAACCCAGACCAGATGCTTGCGGGTTACATCACCATAGTGATTGTGATGGGGGGGTAATTTGGGCAGGTACCACTGCCCTGTGGGATATCCCCCCCCCTACCTTTTTGTTTGTCTGCTCGCCAGCTACGCCCATCCCTGGCGCTGACAGAAGAGAACTTGAACAAGATGTGTTCTGCTCTGAGCGGATCACAGGGCTGCCCAAAGTGTACATTTGACGGTTTTGTCCATGTCATGGTTTTACAAGAGGGAGCTGTTATAGTAGCATTGCTCGACGGCTCAATACAAGTTTGATAGGGAAAAAAACATTTTAGAAAACAAAATTGGCAATATGTTTTCTTGGTCAACATTGATAACATCTGACCACACACACACATATACCATATCACGCCGTTCCCTAGAGGGTAGGCAACAAGCTGTGCAGACAGCTCAAAAACAAACAACTCCGTACTTAATCCGTCCTCACTAGCTTGCTCCACATTTCCCTGTCCTTGTATACTTCCTTCAACATCCACACACAGAGTCTTACATGCTCTGTTATTATTAAAACTAGTAATATCACTCTTTTTCACACATTCGTCTACAACATTTAGCCATATCTTGCATAGCCTACCCCTTCCTTTTGATTCACACTCACTCTACCTTCATATATTTTCTTCATCACTCGACCCATACTCCTCCTCTGAACATGCCCAAACCACCGTAAGATACTTCTTCCCCAAGACCTGTTATATTCCCTCTCAAACCGCACTCCTTCAGCACCAATTATGTTAATAACGTTATTGATAATATCCATCCGCCGAGAGTGCGGCAGATCACATGACTAGATGTAGTATTTTGTCACGGGACAGTAAATCAGCTCTGCTGACTGACTGCTATCATAGTGGAGGTGAAATGACACGAGTCTGTGACAATGTTCACCGTTGCCAGATGATACGTTCAAACTTTCTTAAACTGACATATTTTATACGGGGAGTCGACTTTCTCACCACTTAGTTCCGAGCCGGGTGGTATGACAAGAGGCCTTTAAACTTTAGGCGAGTTTTCTCGATTGGCTTGCAGGGCGTCCAGCGACCTGTAAAACCTGGAAAACAGGGAATTTGCTTGGTCAGGGAAAAGTCAGGGAATTTTATCTAATTTCTGGAAATTTTACATTTCGTCTATAAAAAGCCTCATTTTAATTCACAATAGTCAAAATAAAACTTTTCTTCCAGTTAATACCGACCTGGAATCACTTTCACAACATTGTCCATGTTGAGCAGATTTATATCACTTCTCAAGGTCAACAAGTGAGTTTTGTGTCTTTCCTCCCTTCTGCCTCTTGTCTTTAGCCAAAGTTGACTCGTGGATATTCACATGCGCAAAATTTGACAAGGCCTACATTTTAAGTAGAAGGAACTAAGACTGACTCTGCCCCACAACTATCTTAAATCGTTATTGCTTGAGGCAATCTTTTAATGACTCAATACAATTTTACCGAAGTCTATTTTTAACTTGAAATAGTCCATTTTCCCGGAGGCAGAAATTGTTTAATCCTGTTGTTGAGTGATACAACTTCAGAATGTGTATGTATCTAGAAAAAAAAACCACCCTATTTAATCTGTGATCTTAAAAAATTATTTTCGTAATATACGTAATATCGATAAATAGTGGTCTGGGAAAAAGTAAATTGGATCTGGAAAACCTGGAAAAGTCAGGGAATTTAAAAATACAGTTTGGCTGGACACCCTACCCTTGGTTATCGAGTGTTTTCGACCAAGTGGTTCTGCTCAAGGTGGAATGCGAAAACGATTCTGGGATGTTTTTCTTAAACAAAAATGGCTGGTGGGGGGTGGAGTAGATCTAACAGCTGGTAGGAGAATGTATGTAATCCTACTGCAAATCAATGAAAAATGGGCTTTTTAATTATATTCTTAGTTATCTTTGTGCGTGTTTTGAGTAGTCCTGATATTTACACACGTCAAGCCAAACATATCTTTCCAAAAATAACCTTAAGAAAACGTTAGGAACGTATTTAATATTAAATAGGTATAGATCATATAATATTACTCTTTTATCCATAACTGGACGGTTTTAAGTATCTACTCACTGTCATGTATTTCAAGTTGTAATTGCTGTCCATTTTAGTTTACAAACATTTTAAAATATATTGACTACGAAGTTCTACTACAGTAGCCCCATGGCTTCTTTGGTGCTGACTGACAGCTCACAGCTGACTTCTGACAGTCAAAATGTAGGTAAATACCTAAATGTTGACTGTCAGAAGTCAGCTGTGAGATGTCAGTCAGCACCAAAGAAGCCACGGGGCTACTGTAGTTTGAATCTAACATAAGAAGTGATGATTTTTTTTTTTTAAATTGGCGGACAAATTCTCGGCTCGTTGGTCGTAGCAATACTCTCTAGTCTGGTCAAGGAAACCGTTACCAAACCGAGCTCTGGTACCGTCTTGGTCATAAACATCCCGCTAACATCGATACCAGAGTCAACCACGACAACTCGTCTTTTGGAAGCTTTCGCTGTACTCCTCTGTATCGAAATGGGGTGTGGAGCGCATTTCGCTGTTTTGGTAAGGCGGTCGAGTCGGTCGAACATAATTGTAATGTGGTGGGGTTTTGACCTCTGGACCATGGTTCATTTCCAACATGGTGTACCTGGGAGGGGGTTGCCATTTTCTGCTGACGCTAAAGTGTTGTAGATACTTCAAATCGAGCCTCGTCTTCGTCTCCTGATTTTAGGCTGGTAGATCGTTGGATGTAAACACTTTCCTCATCCTGCCGCCTAAACCACGGATATTTAAACGAGTGGTAGTACAGGCACAACAGAGAATGAACACAGAATGTACAAAAACCCCAAACCACTCACACATCACCCACAAGTATGACGTCATCAGATGATGTATTCTTGAGCGCCGGAGATGAATGAGGCCTCAGTTTGGTCGTCCCTGAACAGTTTCCTAGTGAAGGCCGGAGCAAGAGTGGGGAGCTCAGGACATGGTAAACACTGGAACTCAGGGGTGTACAAATGGAGGGCATGGTAAACAATATAACTCAGGGGTGCACATGATAATTCCCAAGCTTTGTGAAGTCCCCCGACTCTATCCTGGTGTGGAGTGTGCAGAGAGAACGCGTGAGCTCATACTGGGAACTAGAGTAGAGTTGTGTGTGTATGTGTGTCCCTCTCTCTCCACCAGAGAGGTGCGGTCAGACAATGTGATCACCCTCCCTTCCGGTCATCGAACCATCCGCCCGACAGTCCAGCATCCGTCTCAATCAATAGTCCTCTCTTCTGTGAGTCTTCTTCACACGGTCATACAGGGACACACTCACACGGTCAGGCACGGACACACTCACACGGTCATACAAGAACACACTCACACGGTCATACAGGGAGACACTCACACGGTCATACAGGGAGAC
>CABEEJ010004838.1:0-58051 GCA_901482245.1 Timema douglasi
TTGTGGTTGTAGTTGAATTGAGGAGGAGTGTTAAAATATGCAATTCTATGCAGGGATATTTTCTAGCTTAGGCTGGTACCATCGTTCGATGTGTTGTTCGTTTTATTTTATCTAATTTGTGTTCATGCATATGAACCTGTGTATCAGTTGAGTCATGTTCCTAGTTACAGTATGTACTGTTAATGTTTAATCTTTCTATAAACTTGAGTACTCTGACAATTAACACAGCAGTTCCCAATAACAACAAATGTCACTTGTCTCACACACTATACACGGCGGTGACCCGCTATACACAAACGCCGGACTCGCTGACCCACCCGTGGACGCACTGACCTGCTCGCTGGTCACTCTGGCTCACACATTTGACACGCCGGTCCACACACTCGCACTGGGAACTGCCGGACTCATTAGTCGCGAACCAAGAACTGAGTCTCTGGCTACCGCTGAACATGTATATTTAGAGGTGGTGACAGCTAAGGGTCTGGAATCCTCCATTTCTAGAGTAAAAAGGATCCAGACGTGTCTCCGTCCTCCCACCACACCCCCTCTAATCCCCCAGTCAAGCGAGAAGGTCGCTGCCTACCTGCTAGACAAGGAGGGATATAGAGAGAATAAGGAGCGCAGCCAGGGTAAACAATGAGAGCACGCTGGTCCCGCTGCTAGACACTAATCTTGTTACAATATTATTGTTTAAAAATCAAATCAATCAAAATTTGAGTGTATTTTAGTTATTTTTAAAAGTGTTGTTAGATTGAGTTAAGTTTCTAAAAATCATATAAAATAAACAGATTAGGCCTAGTTATCCTCTGATCAACTTTAATCATCATTAAAGGATATTTTATTGTATTAAGATAGCAAAAATAAAAATACAAACGGATATTTTTAATAGATACTAAAACAACATGCTTAGTAAAATATATATTGGAAATAGTGAACTCAATAATGCCAAAGTGTGTGTGTGTGTGTGTGTTTGTATATATATATATATATATATATATATCTCCATTATCTATTTTCGCGTTGACAACAATTATATGCCATCCTTGCAATATATTGATTTCTGAGAATACATTCTATTTAAAACACGAACATATTTTGGACTACAATATGTCATTCCCATTTTATAAGGTATGACTACGTTTGAATATTTATACAATTACTTCAATAACCTATTTAAAAAATAAATAAACTCAAAGCTAAAATCAATTTAAAAACAAATAATGGATTAGCAAGTCGTTATTTGATTATTAAAACTCGAGAGCGCTGATTGATCAGATTACCTGAATCGATTTTAAACAATTAATCGATATACGATACGTAGGCCGGTAGGGATAAATAAACAGTTTTATTGCTGTCTGTTGACAGTATTTATTTTTCATGAAACCCAACATAATGTCTAACTTAAGGATCGTATGCAATAAATTCGGGTTCTTTGCATAGTTGTGGATAATTAAAACCAGTTCGGTAGTAAGAATTAACACTATCTTTATTTTAATCATCACTCGGGTGAGTAAACATAATTTACGTCATGGCGGCTGACATTATATCGTGTGTGATGACCGCTGACTTTGTATCATGCGTAATGTGTTCTTATGCCTGTTTAAAAAAAAGTGCAATTTGTTTTATTTATTTCGAGTTTATTTGTTATTCTAGTTTTGATTTTCAGTTTTTAAAGAATTTTAATTTGTCCATTAAAATATTTACAAGATTGTTCGTGAGGTGAAAATTTTAGATATGAGCATGTGCCGAAAGGGTCGAGTCCAAGTTTCCCATACAGGTGGGAGGGGAGGGTACTAGGCACGTAAGATTTTCCTCACCTAACAATTATTATTTTTGTAAGAAGATTTTATTCAAGGTTTTATCTTTTTTCCGACAAAATAAATATTTAGGATTAAGTTGTGCTTTTCAAGTAGGCCTAACTAAGTAAATTTTGAATTCAAAATATTATGCTTTTTGATGAGTTGAAAGATTCGATCACCGAATCCAGTAAAACACCGAATCCTTTAATCTCGAATACTTGTGAGGATTCGGTGGATTCGAAGATTCAAGTGGCCCATCTCTAATTTTTAGGCATACTCTTATGTAGATGGCTGCTGATCGGTTTCATGTGAACACGCAATGTCTATTGTCTCCATAATAACATTTCATTCCATCTTCAGATTTGTGTTGTTTGGTTTATTGGGATTCTTTTCGAAAAGTGTCTTGAAGTCCTCTTTGTTTCTTTTTTACATCTTCCACTGAAAAAAATTACATATTTATTATCACATATTATATATATATGACTATAGTATTCTATTATTTATATTACATTTAATGTTATAGCTTTTACAATTCTTACCATATTTTTAGTTTAATTACTAGTCCCCTGAAAATATATAAATATTTAGGGGAACTAATAATTAAAGAAATAATATGGTAGGAGTTATATAAATATTATATTATTACTATAAAAAATTGTGTATATTTAGAAACATATAAATTTACTATTATGTTTTTATTATGTAATTGTATTATTTTTTTATATCTTGTTTAATAATGTTAAAGCATTTACAAGTTTTACCACATTATTTTAATTATTAATTACCAATAAAATATTTTATTACAAAATAAGGCTTTATTTTTCTGTTCCAATCCTGCTATTTTGACTCATTCCTCGTTTCCGTCTTGCATTTAAAATCCTATTCCCGTCCAACCCTACTTAGAAAATGTATTTTTATATTGAGTAGTATGTAACGGCAAAATCTAAAATAAATTCATTTTGTAGGTACTTGGCAACAGGTTCCTTGTTCAAGACATGGATATTCATTTAGAATTTCAAGTGTTATGGTTGGAAGAATTGTTCATGAGACATGTGAGGCTATTTAGGATGCATTGCATTCTGTACATATCCCATTTCCAAGAGACGACATTATGTCTATAACTGAAAGATTTTGGAATAAGTTGAACTCCCCAAATTATGTTGGATATATAGATGGGAAACATGCAGCATACTTCATTTTATGTAATAGTGATGTGACTATAAAATTTTGTAATAGGCTACTCCATGGTTAAATAAATAATTGTTATTGATATGAATACAAATCTTCCTCTATATACTTGGCTTTAGACCCACTTTTTAATTTTGTTTCATTGGTTATTGAGACATTGCGACATAGCCAAGCTATATTCAAAATAAAAAAAGATAACTACGTCTATAATGCACCAATTTCACACATACAAGGAACTTTCTGTCATGATCCCCTAAGTATTTTTTAAATAAGAATATAAAAGTAAAATAAATACAGTTTCAATTTTGTATTACTGACTAGAGATAACTTGTGAATGCCAATATGTAGATTAGTTCTACCGATTCTTTTTAAGCTATGTCAGAGGGTAAGTTATTGAACATGTTTTGGAAGTAGAGATTCTCGTCGAGCTTCACATTATTTCCTGCTGATGCGAATATCTCTTCACTGCTGAATTGCAAAGCAGGAATCCCGAGATATTTAAGATATTAGAGGTCTTTGGAAATGCTTTATGGCCGTCTTCTTTCCACCACTTTGATAATGTTCAACATTCAACTGACTTATATTTTTACTGAATTTTTTTTCTTGTGAGCATTTGCTTTAACATCACTGGATTCGTTCGTCCTGCAAGGTGTTTTATTAACCTTTCACGAACAAGATACGACTTAACAAAACACAAGTATTAACGGAAGCTCAAAAATAAGAACAACTTTTTAGAAAAATATGAGTTCAAGTTAATTTGACGAGTGTTTATAGGTTTGAATAGTCCAGCGTTAAAAAAAATAATTTTCCAAAACAATAAGGAAAATTGATTTTATAAATAATTTTTAATTTAATTTTAATATAATAATACTTTCTACAAGCCTGTAACCTAAGTGATCGTTTGAACATATGTCAACTACACAAAGTTTGTCATTAAAACAAATGTAATCAAATTTTAAAATACTGTATTCATTATATTTATTGAACATTCAATATAAGATGGTTTCTGAAACCAATATACAAGCTAATAACCAACTCTAAATATAAATGTAGTCTTGTCAGATTGTAAGCAGCATGGATGATAACTACATATTTAAATATATTAAAGATTGTATTCGTATTTGTACAATATTACCTGTAAAACCGAATTGTATATTGTTGAATGGATATGTTTCTTCAAGCAAGTGTGGTATAATAACTAACGACTCTCTATTTTCAAACAACAACACTTTTATCCATCAGAGACATGATTTCGCATAATAATTTTGAAAGAAAACCTTAAATTTTTCCCTTCACAATGAAGCACACGATTAACTTGAGCGTCACGCTTTAGTGCTTGGCAATGCGTATACTTGTGTTCATCCAGTAAAATATAGAGATCATTTGATTAACCCTACAAGACCTTAAAAATGTGGCCATCATGCGCGCTCATGTCGTGAATTCAAATATAATCTGCACCCAAAAATAATTTCTATAATATAACTGGATGTACACTGTTGCTAACAATTTTGAGCTGTCGTCTGTAAACCATTGTGTAAGAGAAAAGGACACTTTCGGGTATCTCTCTCTCATGAACTCACATACAAGCGATTGTGGCATTTTGACCTTGCTTGCTAATTTTTATTAATTTATGAGATATATCAATTTATGATTATTTAAATGAAATGAATGGGTTGGTAAAAGGTTGGAAGAGCGTATCGAAGTTAAGTTATATGGTTTATTAAATAAATACAAAACAACACAGTTCAGTATCAATAAATATGGTACTGTACAGTATGAAATCGCTTTACAAAATGATCCTTGTTGAGGACTCAGAACATTATAATAAACTAATGAAGGTTCAGTGTAACCAACTGTCACATAACAATGATCTTACAAGTTATATACTCATGACTTATTTCTTCAAACAAGTCTATTTATATTATGGTTAAGACATAAATAAAAACTTAATATTAGCAATATAAAGTATAAGGTTATTATACACTGATGAATTAAAGAAATGTTAAATAATATTAAAATGTTGAAAATCATATATTTTAATGTTAAAAACCGCTAACCTCTGCTTACAACAAGCATTAATATGTCAAGTTAAGTTTAAAATATATATAATAACATCATCAACAACAATTATTAGATCATAAGTTGACGAATAGTTAAAATATAACATATACAACATATTAAAAATATTTAAAACAAAAATTGAGAGGCGACATGTTTCGTTACGATTATATCATAATCATGGCGTAAAGTCTATTATTATTATTATTATTAGCACCGCGTCTTACTACCCGTTCGGGTTATACGCACTTACGCTAATGTGTAATGGTAGGGTGATTATGAGATGAAATGGAGGACCTACAGTTTAACGTGGAATCCGAACCACGGTGGAGGCCTGGCATTCCTCACATTCACAAGATGTCTTGTCAGAGGTGAAAGAAGGGTTTAGTAATCAGATAAATCTTTGCCGGGACCGAAGATTGAACCCCGGTCGCCAGCTTAGAAGTCTGACACCTTACCCCTAGACCACCACGTCACAGGCGTAAAGTCGTTGTGCGGGTATTTAGGCTAGAACAGTAAAACTTCATACTATCCGTTAAGCTAAATGGTCGTCTGAATATAATACTTTCAGATTTTTAGCGACCTAATTTCATTATTGTTATTCAACATTAAATATAATAATTATGGCTTCTGAAAGCAATAGGCTATACAATCTAAGAGACAACTTTAAATATGTTGTAATATAGTAATAATCGATAAAAGCCTATAAAAAGTTAATTTGAATGTATAACTAGTACACTAAGTATTTTATTAAAACGAATGCAATTAAGTTTGAAGCTCCCCTTTTTTCATTTTAGTTATTAAACTTTAAATATAATTTTATTTCTGAAACCATTATAAAAACTAATAACCAAATTTAAATATATTGTAGTCGTGCCAAAATGTAAACAACATAGGTATTTGCTATGTACGTTACGTTATATTAAAGATTTTATTCTTATTTGTCCAATCTTACCTATAAAATTAAATTGTATAACCTTTAATGTAAATGTGTCTTTGGCTAAGCGGGGCATATTATTCACTATTTAAAAAAAACACTTTTATTCACCAGGGACACATTTTTACATAAGAACATTAAAATAAAGCAGACGACAAGCTTGAGCGTCCGATATAGTCTGTTGAAATGGGTGTTTTTATGCCCATCCATTTATTCCTGTATAGTATAGAGATCACTGTCTGCTCTGCACTTGGACGACGCCTATACAGAAGTAATTTAGTTTTACCCAAAACTCTCTTGCAGCCTCTTCTATTTATAAGGAAGTTATATCTAGTGGTGTTGGACTGTTGGGAAACCTGTTGATTACAAATGGCGTCTTGCGTGACGTTTGGTTTGAAGTAATTACGTTCGATATTTTTTTTCTAAGTAATGTAATAATATCGAAACATGTGTTCATAAAATATGAAATAAATATATTGACCTTTATCACAATTATTCCCAGTCACTATACAAATTTACTTATAAAGAATAGTAAAACTACTAATTATTATAATTCTGTCACACTCCACTTAGAGTGAATTTTATCAATAAAATAATCTTGGAAATGTGATATCAAATATGCCATCGTTTATGTGAAATGACTTAAGTTTATTTGTGAATGATAATAATTGGCGTATCATTTGTTTCACATTGCGTATAAACTGAGTAATTTTACAATAGTGTATTTCAAATTAATGCCTTTTAGAGAGTTCTTCCTCAATACTTCTTCTTGCACGAGTTTATGAAGATGAAGGTCACAGTTATTCAATAAAATCGTTAGCTTAGTCTTAAACAACTTTAGTTGGTGTGTAGGCTCTGAGCAAGTAGACATGAATGTTCAGTTAACCTCTGGTACATCTCAAGTAGTGCCCATCACTATTGGGGAAGATAAATTAGTGGAGGGGTCACAATTAGTGTTGAGTGCTATTCGGCCAGCTTGGTCTAAAGATAAGATAAAGTTTAAGGTAAGTAAATAATTTAAATTTAAATTTTGTTAACTCTCTCAAATATAAGATTAATCAACCAATGTTTTTAATCATATTAGGTATTTTTTTAGCCAAGATTTAACTTAACATGGGCATGCACTGGTAAACAAATAGAATACATATCACCACACATGAAAGTAAAGATTTGTTCTCACCAAATGATTAAAATAGAGGGTCTAGTACACAAACATATCCTCATCCCTAAGCCATTAGAATAGTTAGTAGTTTACGCAGGTTTCCAACCCACTTGGGTAGTAAAACGTAGTACAAAAAAATACACGGTATTAAATTACCATAGCATTCATGATAACTTTATATTAAAATAACCTTTCTGTCCATGTTAGTTAAATATATCCCAAAATGTTTTCTAATTTAATGTTCATATGGGCCTACAGTACTTGGAAAGTTAGGCTTGGTTGATTATATAATTTATTATATTATAAACACATTAAAGATGTTTTATATCAAAGTTTGGATTAAGCCTGCTTGATTAATTTTTTAAATTATAAACACCTTGATTTACTGCAGAAAAAAATTAAAGAGGTTCAAGTGGCAATGATACGTAAGCACCTATATTCACAAGGAAATGGCAAATGCATTGATACTATAAGTAACTAACTTTATTTTAAATTAAGCTATAAATTATCTTTACATAGTTAGACAACTCAAATTAAAACAAGTGTAGTCCTATAACCCAAACGGGTAGTAAGGTACAATCCTAAAAAAATAAAGTTCAAACATAAACATAGTAGCTCAGCGTTTTCCAATTAAATTTAATCACGGAACCTTTTTATATGTCTTGCAACATAATGGAACTCCTTAAACATTTGTAGTGTAGAATGTAAAGAAAATGAACAAATATCTTGGTTTAAGGTTAAATATCTTTAAATTGAAAGTTACATTTATCTAGGGGAAGGCAACCACGTTTTGTCTTCTGTCATTACTCATTAATAAATGCAGCCACTCTGTATATAAGTGCCTGTCAGATAAAATAAATTATAACTTAAAGTATTAGCCTACTCCGTGATTAAATGATAATCATGGTATCGGATTCTTTGCTATAATTAAAGTAGGCCTAAGTTACCTATAAAAATACAAAACATTTCAACATGTGCATTTTAATGAGAAGAGGGTATTATTTTCATTTTTGGAAAATTCTTTTTATAACTGGTTTAATTGTTGACAATAATTGTATTTTCATGTGTCTGAAGCTGCATTGTCGATTTCAATACTTTGTTTTGGTTCCAGAGTATAGCGAGAAACTAAAAAACAGTAATTTAAGCAATCTGAGCCAAAATATTGTCTTTTCCCCCAGATAATCATAACACATATTTTTAACTTCTTATATTACAGTCAACTAGTTTATTTTATGAATATTAATTGAGATTTTAATTCATTAGTGAATAGAATGGTAGCCAGGTTAGCAGATGGTGAGATTAAGCTAGGCTGGAAAGGAACCACAATAATGCATACATTTATAAGTTATACATTATTTAACCTTAAAATAAATATTATATTCTGAAAATTGAAAAATGACAATTTTCAGAATATGAAGTCTAGATGGAGTAATGCCAGGTCTCCACCGTGGTTCGGATTCCACGTTAAACTGTAGGCCCTTCAATTCATCTCACAATCACCCTACCATTACACATTAGTGTAAGTGTGTATAACCTGAACGGGTAGTAAGACGCGATGCTAATAATAATAATAGATGGAGTAATCCTCACTAAAAGTATAAAAATAGCTTCGGATATTAGATTCTTAAAATAAATATTATATTATTTTAATATTTGACTTATGGAGGATAAATTTCTACTACATTTTCAGTTCTGTTCTAATTTATTCTTGTGTGAGTTTGCTGGAAATCCTTAGTGGATGTGCAAGAGTATTTTCATTTAAATAATAAAATATAATTTAGCTTAACAATTTTCAAGAATTTGTTTGTTGCAAAAGAGACGAAATCAGATTGCAGACAATTATGGCACATTAATCAGCTCTCTAACACAATACATAAAGCTGTGATTGTGAAATTCTACAAATTTTTCAATGATATTTGTTCCTAAATCACTTAGGTGGGTTTGGTTATGAATTTTTAATTGTAACAAAGATTTTTAATAATCTTTACTTTAGTATTATTTGATTTCCTACAATTCTGCCAGTGTAAGTCTGGTATAAATGTTGGGATTTTCAGGTTTTTACCAAAAAAAAGGCCTAAAAGTAAACTTACTGTTCTTAGATTTTGTCCCCATTCAAGGTGTATTATGTTAAAAACAGTGTATATAGGCCCCCTACTTAATTCAATCTTTTTAGTAAAACCAGAAGGTAGCTATAATTTTTTTTAAATACAAATCATGATCCCATGTACCTAAGTCCCAAAATAAAAATCGGTAAACATCTTCATAATACTTGGAAGTATATTTTAAAGTGCTTTTGAAAAAACAAATTTTAAAACTTAAAAACTATACTTTGAGAAATATTGCCACATCAAATATCAAATTAAAGCTTACAAACAAAGCTTTAAATTTAACCTTATATTTTTACAAGATCTCTATAGAGTTCATACAATTCACTTTACAGCCGATCAAAAATGTTTAGATCAGTGAATTTGTTGATTTTTGTAAATTTTTGTTCAATTAGACTTATAGTTATAAAATTAATATTTTCTCACATCCAAGAGTGAACTTATACCAATTTCATTTAAATTGAAGGTGGTCAATTTTGCAGCATTTTTTCCCCCCAAGATCAATTGAAGTTTAGAAGTAACATTTCGTTTAAGTCTTTTCCCATATATCTTGCACACACAAGCTTCTAGTATAATCAGAATCTACTCCAGCAAAAACAAAATATAACATCTAATTTTAATAAATTGATTTTAGTTTCATTATGCTAAATTTAAATTTACATATTTTTCCCAAAGAACTGGTAGAAAATACCCTTATTTCACCCAACCAAGATTTTAAACTGAACTTCAACCTCCCAGATCAGTTTCAATAAAAATAGAAAAAAATTAACCTGTTCTAACTCTGCTCTTACTTTATATGTTCATTGTAAATTATTGATTTATATAAGGGTGGGTTGGTTTTATTATTTATTACCTCAATTTTGTTAGCTCTTCACTTAAAAGCCAATCATTTTATAGCAGATTAACCAGAAAATTAGATACAAGATTACTCATGAACTAGAAAATGTATTGAAATGTGTTTTCATGCATTTTTCATTTGACATTAGCAACATTAGATGGTTAGATATAATTTGCATTTTAATATAATTACTTTTCAAATTTTTGCATCTTTTAAAATCCAGTAAGTTAGGACAGTTTCACTGGTCCACGATGAAACGCCTGGTTTGAAGTGTACTACCTGCCTAAGCTAGACGTTATCCTTGGAATGAGATGGGCTCCTAAAAATTATTTCTTTACCTAGAAAGCTGGTTTAGTTGTTCTTAATTATATCAGTTTATAAAAAAACTTTATATACAAATAAATACACAGAATAAAATGTACATTGTTGACGCATAAAAGTTCTATATATACAAATCTAAACACCTTTTATGTGTACTGGCCTACTGGATGACAAATTTAATAACAAACGAATATTATATAAAAGTAGAAGCAGTGGGGACCAGAATCTAAATGGCTTCAATATTGGTTTCTGTGATTAAGTAGTATATAAACCGATAAGTGAAATAACAGTAATTGACTATAGCATACTTTTGGAAATCAATTCATCACTAGATTTATTTTAATAAGCTATGCTAATGGTTTGACATATACAAGCAAAAAGAATACAGCGAGTGTAATTTTAAGTTAAATGAATTAGCATTCACTAAGGGAGGTATGGAAAACAAGTTGTTTAGAAACAACACCCACAATAAACTCGGGCAGGAATCATACCTCAACCTCAAAGCTTCAAAGTTAATCATAGTAGTAAATGCTTATTGTAGAGTCACATGTTCACTGAAAAACAAGCACAGAACAGAAACGTGGTCACGTGATGAGCTCCAAGCCAATCACAAGATTTCTGCCTTATCGGCACGAGCTGTTACACTAAAGTTCAACTCATCTTTACTTTGTCTGTTCTGCCTGAGATGTTCGGCACACAAGAACCGATCAGATCTCAGATATAACCATCTCAAATCAATGCTCATGCACATTTGATAACACATGCGCAGTATAGCCAAAAACAAGCTTACAGCTTTGTTGGCCTTGAAATAACCTCTTAATGTAAAGCATGTGTCTAGATGGATTGTATTGTCCCACAACACCTACAATTTGAAAACATCCAGCAAGAGAATAATTTAAAAGATATGTTTATTCATTAGAAAATAAAATATGTTGACAATCAGATGTTTTAAATTAGGTTTGCAATGTATCATGGGTCAAAATAAAGCATATGAATTGCTGCGCCACTGAGGCAGATTCTGCTTTCTATTTTCAGCGAACATGTGAATCAAACTTTAGTCTGTAGATTTAAAAAAATACTATTCTAATACAATTAAGCCTACAGTGCCAGGCTATTCAACCTCAACATGGCATTGCTCTATCAAACTATTAAGTCTTTGTCAATTGCTATCCATACTTCACTGTAGGGGAGACTATTGCACCAATCAAAACAAATAGGATAATAGTGGAAGAAGTTGTTGCTCACCTAAAGCTGACAATAACTGGGTCACTTATCTTGTAAAGTTTTATTCGCTACATTAATTTAATCCTAACAGGAGTATATATTCAAGAACATGTTGAGCACTGTAGCAGCAATTCATATCCCTCCAAGGACTTGGACATTTTGTTGATAACAGGTGGTCACCCATATCGGGGGTCTCATGTTAGATTGGATTATTGGTGACGGGGAGATTGAGGCTTGATTTTTAATCCCTGTCTTGTTTATCTAGAGTGGCTTATCCTAAATGGTTCCCACTCAAACTTCATGCAAATGATTGTACATTTCCTCTGAAATGGTACTTATCTGTTCCTATTTCAGTAACATAATTAATTTAAGCATATGATTCAAACAGGTACTTAGATGCAGTAAAAAAAAAATTGATCGTCACCAGCAAGTTTTTCTTAGCAGCAGCTCTTTGGAGTCAATAATTATTTTATGACTTGCACGAGCAATTTGTGTAACAATTTGCGTCCTCTTAAATACAGCTTAGAAACAACGGATTTATTTTATTTTCACAGGAAGGATGTAGAATCGAGAGCTATTTATTATTGTTTTGTTTGTTTTTTATTTGAATGAAATATGAAAATATATTAAAATTGACAAAGTTTGACACAACCTTAAAAATGTATTACATTGTTATGAAAGATGTTTAAACAGGCCCTCCCTTTTATAGTCTTCATTATAATAATATTCGGACAACCTGCACAGGTAATAAGGTGCAATGATAACCAAAATACAGGCCTATATATAAAACTGTCATGATTTTCTACCTACTTAGAAGCTGAAACATATCACCCCTTGTTATTAGTGCTATCTATGGACAAAATAGGGCAGAACAAAGAGTTGTATCTAGACCACACCCATCTGTTACCACGCTACCACTGACACACAAGCCATTTCTACACTATTCACCACTAAACAGAACATGATCTAATAAAAGTCTGTCTAATTTAATTTATGAATTTTATTCAAAAGGCCTTCAATTGACCCGATATTTATTGCACTTAAAACTCTTTTTCTTCTTCACTGCATGGGCTAAACTGTCCACCTGTTCCATCTTCAAAAAATGTCCAGCCATCTCATCCTGGGTATACCTACCTATTAGGAACTCTAGCGTTTGTTGCATATGGCTCATCCAATTATTTTTATATTCTCTCACTCTATCATTAATATTGTAGATATATTTATTTAGTTTCTTATATCTTCATTTCTGTTTCCATCCAACTTCATACAAACTTTTACTTGTCTCAAGAATCTCATCTCAGATTCTATTTGTCTGACTTTTATCTACCTTTGTCATTGTCCACGTTTCATATCCAGAGAGTAGTACAGGAGCTAATTTTACTTTGTAAAACTTTAGTTTTGTATCCTTCTTTGCTTTATCCTTAAGAGTCCTATAAAATAATATATTATATCTTAGTAGTAGCCTAAGAGTAAATAATAAATATCTTATTCACCAATGTTGATGTTTTCAGGATCCTCGCCACCATTTGCTTGCATCATTTATGTATGCTTATCAGTTATGTAAGAAATGATTAAGGATCGAACTAGCATAACTTACTAATATTAAGCCTAGTACATCAAAGCAATGTTCATAATTTATTTTACTGAGGAATGTTAAAAGTATAAATTCAAGAAAGGTTTAATATGAATACAGTTTAAAAAGAAAAGTTTTTTTTTTTAAATTTGTAGTTTATATTAAATATTTATTGACTTTATACTAGTACACAATACTTTCTAAGGGTGATCATTCATATTGTGTAAGAAATAACATTTTTGCGAAGCTTGTCCCAATATTTAAAATTGATTCAAACAAACCTTATTACATTTTGTATTCCACACACATACAACCTTTTTAAGTCCAAAGTCATTATCATTTGTGAGCATTTTTAGCCATATCATAAAAAAATATCTTAAGAATGAGGTTTCAGTATGTACCTTTGTATCTACACCTATTATATATTTTTTTATCTAAATGGACATATTTAAAAAAACAATAGGGTACACAAATAGAACACACCAAAGACCTTTGGCTTGCTTGTATCTTATCTTCTTCCTATCCTGGAAGTATTTGAACATTTAAAAAATACAAATTTTGAGCATATTTGGTGCTAAAAATGTATTATCCTTCCAGGCTATACACATTTGATGTCAATAATGAGTAAAAAATGAAGGTAGAATTTAGAGGAAATGTACCCACATATATGTCAAGGGAATCATTTATGAAAAACCACCCTTGGTATACCCTGCCATGAGTCAAACTCATACCTACATGACACAAGCAAACCAGACCGTAATTTGTTGCAAGTTGCACAGTTGCCAGATGATCTTCCGCTTGAGACAGAATTACATTTTTCATATTATAAAATTATCAAGCTATACAAAGTTTATATACTTTATGGAAATTCATTTGGAGTTGGGCTTGTGTCAGTAATTGTGTTTCTTCTTCTTCTTATCATCACAATCATCATCTTGACTAGGCATGTATTAAACCCGATTTAAATATATACTACACAAATCCCCTACAATGAGTATATTGGGATTTGGATACTGATATTTTGAACTAAAGAACTGTGGGTTTTCCCTTTCATATTAATGAATTAACGGTTGGGGGCTGGATGCTGTGTCTGTTCTAGATTTAAGTTAGTTTATAAGCCATGTGTTGATATAATCAGTTGGTTCAGAACGTGCATGTAAAATACCTCATCATCAACATCATTGTCTTTATTATCCGGTGCATATAACCCGAACGGGTAGTAAGACGCAGTGCTAATAATAATAATAATAATTTATTATCCGGTGTTTCCATCTCCGTAGGTCGTCTGGCACATCCTATTCCATTCTTGTCGTTTTTTCCAAACTTCTCCCTCAATCATGCATCTCCAGCCCGCTCTTTTATCTTCCATGTCCCTCTGCACTTGGTCCATCCATCTTGTCTGTGGTCTCCCACTAGGTTTTATACCCTTCTCTTTGTTCTGTTAGGCTTTCTTAGGTATTCTGTCCTTCTCCATTATAATCATATGACCTAACTACAGCAACATTTTCCTCTTCATTGTTTCTTCTAATGATATTACTTTTAAGCCATTCCTAATTATTTCTTTTCTTATCCTGTTTTTTCTTGTTACATTCTCAATGCCTTTAAGGAACCTCATATCTGCTGCCTGCAATAAACTTAAATCTCTCTTCGCCCATGTCCAAGTTTTCACCCATATGTCAATATTGGATGATAATATGCCTTGTATAACAAAGCTCTGGCCTATTTTCCTATATTCCATCGCCAGATTATATCCTTAACCACATGGTAGAATTGTCTACTCTTCCATATCCTTTGTTTTATTTCCTCCTGGATCTTACCGTTTGCAGTAATCTTACTTCTTAGATAGCGGAAATCTTCCACCTTCCATTAATTGTTACTTTCTTTGCTGGGTTTGTGTTTCTAGCCACCTTCATCATCTTGCTCTTTTCCACATTTGTGTCCAATCCATATCGTTCCTCATACCTCAAATAAATAAAAATGAAATGAAACCAAATACCCTAGAGATCTCGGTCCACACATATTAAGTTTGTCAACAACTAAATGACTTTGCCATAAGATTTAAAGCCTGACACTAACACCATTGTTGAAAACGAAGACGTTCAAAGTTTTGGTAAAAAATTATAGGGCTAGTCTTGTTTTATATAGGGAGCCTACTCTTTTCATTTTGTAATAATAAGAAACTAATTTGGAATTATTTTTATTTAACATAAAATAATATATTTTTTAATGGAGCCCCCTCATTATTTATAACTTTCAATTTGGCCCTTGTGATCAAATGATTTCAACCCACCTGGTCTAACACATCACTATTTTGTTAGACTGGATTGGCGATGGCAGGGAAATTGTGCTTTAAACCTGGTTAGGTGTACTAAAGGTGTTTTTTCCTAAATGGTTTACCACTTTCACGCCACATAAATGTGAAATATGGGTACATTTTCTATAGAATTACTTAGCCCATTTATACTGCATGAGCGTATTTTAATGTAATAACATGAACGAGTACTAAAACATTTAAAAAAAAGTTCTTTTTAGAGACAATGGGACACCTTTGGCCTGAATTAGATATGGAACAGGATCTAACCTGTCATATAATATTATTGATGATGCTATCCAAGTCTAAAGGATGTTTATAGCAAGATTTGTTTTTTAAAGTAAGAAGAAACCGTTTTTAGTTTAAAATTTCTAAATTGGAACCCTATTTTAAACCTGGTTAATTTTGCCTGTACAAACAAATTCTTAACAAATAATAATGCCTTAAGAAACACACACAATTTTTTCTTTTCCAAATTAGGAATTTTTTGTCTGGCAAAAATTATCCCAACAAGTAAAACTAATAAAATTGGACAATATAAATTTATTTTTCAAAATTCTCGGCAAACACTGAACATTCTTTCATGATATGCTGAATATAAACATTGAAGTATGACTAAATGGTACATATTATAGTACTAGTTTCAAACACCCATCACATCGTTATTTTTGGGTTTATTTGGACACTCCTAGCTCTAAAACAATAGGGCAAAGTTAGATTAAAAAACAAATCCACATGTTTCCTTGTAGGTGGATCCATCATTTTGTTCAAAAGCTATTTATGAGAACACCCACAAAAATAATTAGAATATTGGTAAAAAAAAGTTATCATAGCTTTCATGTGCATATTTAATTTGCACTATCAATACTTTACATTTTAACAACTTCATTTACACAAGTGCATGCACACGCACGCGCACACACACACACACACACACACACAGATGCTGAAAGTATTTTAAAAATAACCAGTAGTTGTGTAGTTTTTATATTTGGTATGTGTCCAAATATTGACTAGCGTGCATGACCTCAAACTAGGGCATTAAATGTGTACTACGTCACTAGAGCCTACATTGGATCTATTGATGGACGTCAGATGCTCGGTTGTTTGAACGACATAAAGAGTCCACTTATTTCTTTAACGTCCACATGCAAGGCTATTATTTTTCCTTGTTAGTGATTACTGGTTACATTTCCTTTTTTTATGTAACTTTTTTTTAACCTTGGGAGACCTTCTAATAATAATAGCACCGTGTCTTACTACCTGTTCGGGTTAGACACTGAGACCTTCTATATTGTTTCGGACTAGTCATTTATGTGCCATTATGTAACCTTTTTTTCCCCAAAAATTTTGAAATTTTTCTAGATAGGCTCTTGAACTAAACTTTTGGGATGCCAGAGTTTGAATTCTGGCTGAATATACTGAGGGCAGTTTTTTTTCTTTTTTTTTTTCTTTTAAGATTACCTACTCTCAATCAATTCAAGTACAGGTGCATATATTCCAAATAATATCTTCCTCATCCTTATGCAATTAGTGTGATTAAATGTTTATACCATAGAAGGCTAGGAGTAATATGTGAAATTTATTTTTAAAATAAGGGTTATAAATGATTTACTAGAAGGCATAAGAATGTAAATTTATTTTGATAGGAAACTCACCATAATCTGTTTGGTTAGCAAATGGTAAAAAAGTTCTTGGAAAAATCGCCCAGCAAAGGTTCTAGTTTGAGCCCACATTCAAACACACTTTTAATGCTATGCTAACTCATGCTCTTTACTTTCTCTCAACACATTAGAGAGAAAGTATTGTGATAATCAAAAATAATATTGAAATTTTGATAAATGTTGACATTTCAGGAGCCCCTGAAACCAAAAAAGTTATTTTCACTGTGAAATTTGTTAAGAGAATTTTTTTTTTTTTTTCAAAATTCTCTCTATTGCTTTTGACTAAATTTTATACCCAGACACTGTTTATCTTTATAAACAAGATGGGAATTCTCATTTTCTCGTGAAAACTACTTTGAGGGTACCTACTTTACATCAGAGAAATTTTCCAATTTTGATCATTTCTCTGCAACTATTTGAAATACAAAATAACTTCTCATTGGATAGTTGTAGTTATATAAAAAGATGATAATTCTCTTTTCTCAATTTTTCAATAACAGTGTTCTTAGTTCCTAATGCCATATAGTAAGTAAGTAACAGTCTGTATTATTTAATTTAGGCTTTAATCTTTGGTGTAGTTTTTCTACAACAATGTTCATTTCACAAATCATATGAGTTTTTATTAATAAATGTCTATTTTAAGATAAAAGTGTAAGAAAGTATGTGCAGTGCATGCATCATTTATTTCTTTTGCATATCACATCAAAGAATATGATGGCCTGGTCATTTCATTTGTTGTGTATATTATGGATTTTGAGACAAATTTTAGTCAAACCTTTAACACCCACACAGTTACTCATTAAAAAAAACTAGTTTATTTGATTTATTCTTATATCTTGAGTCACTTGACATAAAAAATAATTATATTCCTATTTATTAAAAATAATCAAAAGTACAACCAAAACTTAGGCTCTAATGACCATCAGAGAGAGGTGTGTAATTTCAGATTTATAAATATTCTCCCAATACCGTACATTTTTAATCCTGTGTTAAGAAATATTTTGTTATTTCAAATAAATTAATTGTCAAATAACCTACCCATTTCAATCATTATTATTATTATTATTATTATTATTATTATTATTATTATTATTAGCACCGCGCCTTACTACCCGTTAGGGTTATACGCACTTACGCTAATGTGTAATGGTAGGGTGATTGTGAGATGAAATGAAGGACCTACAGTTTAACGTGGAATCCGAACCACGGTGGAGGCCTGGCATTCCCCACATTCACAAGATGTCTTGTCAGAGGTGAAGGAAGGGTTTGGTAATCAGATAAATCTGTGCCGGGACCGAGGATTGAACCCCGGCCGCCAGCACAGAAGTCTGACACCTTACCCCTAGACCGCCANTAAATCTTTGCCGGGACCGAGGATTGAACCCCGGCCGCCAGCATAGAAGTCTGACACCTTACCCCTAGACCGCCAGGTCACCCCCCTATCAATCAAACTTCCACATTAAACATGGTACAATAACAATAAATAACATAAATAACATAAATATGTGTGGGATAAGATTTGAAGACGCTTGAAAATTAATGATTTAATGGTTTATAAGAGATGAGAACAATAATTGAAGAATATAGATGAAATCGGCAAGTATTAAAGGAAGATAGTTACTAGTAGCTTTTCTATACATGCTTCAATATGTAAATACCATCATCAGGTGCCTCAAATATTTTAGAATGTTTTCTAAAATGTTATATTTGTATGGCCCTATATTATTGATTCCCTGCCTTTTTTGTTTGGAGGAACCCTTGAAATATTTGGTAAAATCTTGGGGAGCCCCTACTTGGCTGACACTTAATAGGTTTGACGAAGGTAAATTACAAAATATACTTGTATACCAGTAGGATTAATAAATAATAATTAACTCATGCTTTTGAATAAAAATATTTTGAGAGTATTTAGTCCTTATTTCTATTTACTGTTCTTCAGTACTTGAACTTGGTTTAGAAATATTCCTACTAGCCTCACTTTTAACATTATTACTGGCACTCTTCTCTTCGGATACGTGAGTTTTCTTAACATAGTTCCACATTGTCCAAAAATTATGGACAGACTAACAAAAATAAAGTTTTTTTTTTTTTTCAAATTCTCACCGAACCTCGACCACAGGCTCGCCAAATTCTGGTTTTAAATCACTGCTTGAGATCAACATTTCCCAAACTTTTCTCGGCAGCGGACAATTTACATTTAAAACAAAATCATTAAATTTATTTTCGAAATAATTCTTATCTTCAAAAATCGCAGATCAGTAAACTGCTCTTAATTTAAGGGCTAGGGTTAAAAAAAATAATTAAAAATCCTGAGGTATAGAAATATAATATCTAAATATCAAGTTTGAACAAAATCCATCAACCATTTCAAATCTGTGGCCTGGGACAGGCGGCATTGTAAAATACACTTTTTTTGTGTTCAGGAGCACCTGAAACTTAAAGGACTCATTTTAACACGGACATGAGAATCGAAACCATGACCCTTGGCTCTGCACACCTATGATCCATCCTGGTTTGTCTTGTATTCAGGACCATCTTTCACTAGTTGTTGGTTAATTTAGTTTATATTATGTGGTGGCTGGCGAAAGATGGCCCTGGATACAAGACAAACCAGCATGGCACAGTGAGAGAGCATTGTTGCACGAAGACAAAGGTCTCGAGTTTGATTTCAGTGTCCAGGTTTTGATTTTTCACTTAATTGAATTTGATTCATCATTCAGTATTGATCCATCACATATAAGTTTGTGATACACATGAATTATTAACCAAGATTCATGATAATCTTGAAGTCAAAACTTTTCAAAATTACAGTACTTTATTTTTAGATGAATAAGTAAAAATGTAAATGTGTGTGCTATGTTTATAAGCAAAGTAAATGTATGTTTGTTTTCAGGTGTTCACAGACGGTATCACTAATAAGCTAGTGGGATGTTTTCACTCGGACTACCCTGATGATGTGGTGTTGGTCAGGGTGTATGGTCAGAAAACTGACATGCTCATTGATCGCACATCTGAGATAAGAAATATTCAAGTAATGCATTGTTTATGTTTAGCTCTTAAAACTGCCCAACTCAAGGGTTTTCACTCATTGTTAAAAAAAATCTGTATGTATCATTAAGGTTCCTCAGTCTTTCTTAGTATGGGCTGGAGATAATAATACTCATTCAATAATTATGGCCCAACAAAAGTACTATATTTCCCTAAGTTTGGTTCCTATTGTTTAGTAGTATAATTTTTTAAATATTTTATTTTAATGTAATCCTTGTATTTATATTGGGGAGTTGAAGAATTTTTTTTAACGGTTCTGGTTCTTGTTCCAGTTCTCAAAACTACATTTTAAAAGTTCAGGTTCTGGTTCTTAAAAATTATATTTACAATTTTTAGTACCATTAAAATATTTGTTAATAGAACATAATCTTAAAACATAATTTACAACAAAATACTAGTTATTTAGAGAATAAAACCAAGAATTCAGGAACTTGATAATTTCACTATTTTTTGTTAATTCGAAGTACCATTTGAAGATATCATTTTATTTATTTATTTTTGCCAGAACTTTAAAAAACAATTAAAAGACCACCTCTGTGGCTTAGTGGTTAAAGCTCCATACAGATGCTGAGGTCCTGGGTTTGATCCCTGGCGCTTCTAGATTTTCTTTTAAGCGGTGAGTTATATCTGGGTGCAGGGGGGGGGGGTTGTTGTGCTCACCACATGACACCCTCTATCCACAGAAGTTTGCACTATCTGTGCCAATAGACAAAAGGTTATCAATCGAAATGGCTTAATTGCCAGTTGATGCCATAGAGTTTTATTTTATAATAATCTCTCTCTTTTTTTAAA
The DNA here is from genome assembly GCA_901482245.1 of Timema douglasi. Classification (NCBI taxonomy): domain Eukaryota; kingdom Metazoa; phylum Arthropoda; class Insecta; order Phasmatodea; family Timematidae; genus Timema; species Timema douglasi. The sequence continues at coordinate 21,021 of CABEEJ010004838.1, forward strand.
TTATACATAAAAAACTTTATTTTATGTGTATTTTAAATTGAAAAGTGGTAAATAAAACAAATTATCTAATGTTGATTTGATGCAACCAAACCATCTACTTACTATGTAGTGAACAAAGGAAATATTATAGACCTAAACTATATGATCTTAGTTTATTTGTGCAAAAATATCAAATCTGCTATATAATGTGTCTATTATAGGTGGCTTTATTAACAAGCTATTAAAATAATGTCACAGCAAGATTCTTGATTTAAATTTTAACATTTCTACTCTAAAAAGTTACTTCTTTCTTGAAGTCTTTAATTTGTACACACACCAAAATAAGAAACAAGTTTGCAGGGTTACAATATACAAACTCTGTGTAATTTACCTTAAGAACTTTCCTAAAAATATCCTTGATGAGTCACTCACTCACTCTCAATGTATGGTAATTTAAATAAACTATACGCTAGGTAATATTCATTTTGTCCCACATCACATAATTCAAATAAATCACTTGTAAATAAAACCATAACAACACTTCTGAAATACACACAACAAACACAAACACTTTGGACTAAGTTGATATTTGAAGGCAGAGTGAAAAGCTTAACCTCATCTACCCCTCCATGTAAAATGGCCGTCCAACAACAACTTAAATTGTTTAACATTAAGGATTAACACTATCAAATCGATTTCTTTAGATTTGGTTTGGATAGCTTGTGCGGCTGGGTAGATTCTAATTTCTCAGTACTCACTCTTCTTAGCCTACAGAGTAAAATGAGAAAATTCTAAACATTGTGAAAATATTCACTCCCCAAGAATTTGAACTCATTAGTGCTCATTGATACTTTTATAATCCCATTGTAAAATAAATATATCCTACCCTTACCAAAATTCCTGAGAAAAGATGAAATTTTTATTTTCAAGCTAAACTCATTGGTCTTGTGTTAAAGTGCTAGCCTCAGGACTTGATGCTCATGGGTTCAAACCCAGCCGGGGTCGACAAATTTTTCTTGTGCAGTAAAATTATGTAGCACACCTTCCTTTGGAGGGGAAGCAAAGCCGTCGATCCCAAGTCAACTGTGGCATGTAAAAGAACCTTGGACTCTACGTGAAAATACCTTTTCTGGCAAAATTGGTAGGCCTTTTCGCTCTTACTTATAGAAATTCTCTCAAGTGCTGATATAATCAGTCTGTTCAGAAGGTGCATGTTAAATAACTTAAAAAAAAAATGTTTTCTAAACAAAACTACATTTCAGGAAGAAGATAAAAAGAAATGATACATTATTTTTTTATTAAAAGTAAGAATCTTTAACAACCTAAAATATATATAGATTTTGGTTCTGGATCATAAGCAATTTACTGTTTGGGTTCCTATTGCAGTTCTGGCTCCTTAAAAATAATGTAATTTCAACTACCGGTGCTGGTTTCGGTTCGACTCAATGATTTATATATTCACACACATCTCTTATAGGTTTGAACATGCCTGTAAAAGCTTAGCTTTTTTTTCTTCTTCTTTTATCTGTTACCTTTTGAAACCCAAGCATATTATTCCACTCGTCTAAACTAATTTATATTTATTTACACTTGAAAAATTAGTGTATTACTTTCATTCCTTGTAATAGCTCTAACTTTTATAGGCTATAAGGTCAAACATCTCTTTGAGGTGCAGCTGTAAATACTAACTTAGTAGAAGCAATCCCTAATCAAAGAATCAATTTAGTTTTATGAGTATAGAGTGATTTTGCTATTGATATCATCACCATAAATCGATTTTTACCATTCATTGTACTAGAAACAGTATTAATTCATCTCCATTTTGTCAATTAAACTGGATAGTTATCTTGGCATTTAAAAATATTGATCAAACTCGCTACACCCTGCCCCCCCTACTACCCCTCCCACCCTCTATACTTCACATTTATAGATATTGATTATTAATTCTAATAATATCCTAAGCCAGGTCACAAACGCAAGAATGAAATAATATATTAGTTTTCTAAGAAAGTACTACTATGTAAATCAAGTTTATTTGTAATAAAATTCAATCATTATGTATCTTTATGACATTTTTTTTTTTCAAACCTTGGACACTCCTTCCTTGTATTCAACACCTTTTATAACCTATAGGTGACCTGCCGGTCTAGGGGTAAGGTTTCAGACTTCTGTGCTGGCGGCCGGAGTTCAATCCTCGGTCGCGGCAAAGATTTATCTGATTACCAAACCCTTCCTTCACCTCTGACAAGACATCTTGTGAATGTGGGGAATGCCAGGCCTCAACCGTGGTTCGGATTCCACGTTAAACTGTAGGTCCTTCATTTCATCTCACAATCACCCTACCATTAAACATTAGCGTAAGTGCGTATAACCCGAACGGGTAGTAAGACGCGGTGCTAATAATAATAATAATAATAATAATATAACCTACAGTTTTTAAGTTTGCTACCTCAAATAATGAATGGTATGCTGGTCTGGATTTACTTTTTTGGTGCCAAAATGCCTGAAATGTTTATTTTACTTTAGACTTCCCTTTCTATAAAAAAAACCTGTGCAGAAGATATATTAAAAATATGAACCAGATTTATCCTGTAGCGTGTCTATCCTGTGTTCCTATTTTGGTTGAGATTTGTTGATTATTTCACATATGAAAGGTGTTGCCATATTATACCTTTTTTTCTTCCATGTAGTTTATTAAAAGTGGAAATTTACAAAGTAGTACTACTTTCTTGTTACATTTCTTACAAATAATATACAGTTTTATGTCTAAGACTTATTCATATTACTTAGCTTTAAGGGAGTCATAGTACATGTCATGTATAAAGTAGCTCATATTGATAAGTATCTAACTTTAACGATTTGCTTAACGTAAAATTGTTTTTCAGATCAATACAATCAAAAACAATGTTAAGTTACCTCTCAAGCCATATGTGGCCCAGTACCTCTCAAGCCACATGTGGCCCAGTACCTCTTAAGTATATGTTGTAATGCTTTAACTTGTTTATGGACTTAACCAGCATCATGATTTATGCTTTGTAACTACTAGGTTGTATTTTATTCCTACACAACTGATAAAAAAGCTTTATCTTCAAAGTTATTACTCAATCCTTGTGCTTGAAGTAATGAATTTATAACCTTAGAAATGTGTCATAAAGATTGTTATGAGCCTTTTCGGTGGCTGTGTGGTCTAAGGTGCTACACTCACAATAGGCCATATTAGAGTGCTGATGACGGGGAGAATGTGGTTCTATCCCAGTTGGGTGTACTGAAGGTGGTTTTTCCTAAATGGTTTCCCATTCTCTATCTATCTATCTATCTCTCTTCCTCCCCCACACACAAATCTGGATACTTCTCCTCTAAACACAACCTTCCTCATCTCTAACCCATTAGCATAGTTAGTACATAAGTGTACAACCTAAATGGATAGTCAGAAGCGGTGATAAAACAATTTTCTATGATTAGTGTCTAAGCCTACAACATGGAAAACATTACAAAGCTAACAGATTTTTTTAAAGTAAAATATTATCTTCGTTTTCCATGAAAGGTAGCAAGCTTACCTTACATAGCTCTACTATGACATAACTTATAAGATACGACCATAGTATAGTCTTTCAAGGTAAGACTGCTACCTGGTAGGGTAAACAGAGTGTAGATGTTTAGGTTATATTGTGGTGTGAGCTTGAATAGGGAGTAAAAGCCTTTTAAAAATAAATATTGATTTTTTCAAAATGTTGTAAATCAAAATTTGGTCATGATTCTTCATTCATGTTGACAAGTGTTTAGGAGTAACTTTTGGCAACTTGAATTACATAAAAATAAAAAAAGTTTGCTTGTAAGCATACAATATTTAATATAGGTTTGATTAATGTTTTTGTCATATTAGAGAGCACCACTTAAACCAAGCTCTAGTTCAAATACCAGATAGAAATGACAAGTTTGTTCAGAGTCCACTATTATCAGAAGTTTCCATAACTTAAGCTCATTATATTTATTAACCAGGCCTGTGTAATAGTGGTCATTGCACTTGGCTATGAACCTACTGGTCCCAGGTTCGATTTCTGGTTGATACTTTGGGTATTTTTCTTTCAAGAGGAATTATCTCAACGGTCACCAGGGTTTGGTTAGTTAGTCTTAAGTTAGGTTTAAGATCACTACACGCTCCACACCTCCATACTCACTTTCATTACATCATCTCACTGCGGGTCTGTGTAGACACCCTCTATAGGTGTACCATGATCAACTTCCTATGCCACCAGAGCGGCTAAAAGTCTACACACACAGGTGACTGAACTATATATCTCCCGGTCAAGGGTGCTATACGCTTATAAATACGTCATTAGATTTATTAGATAAATATTATTAATATTTGTTAATGTTAATAGCCATCAGTATACACTTCAAATAAATGTCTTGTTATACTAAATTTGAGCCTCATACATTAATTTACCTTAACATTGGTACAGGAAAAGCATGAAATAGTAACCCCTTATAGCTCATGAACTGTAATGATTTGAAATCATTGAAGCACTATTTATAGCTTATAATTATACACTTGTTAAAATTGTACAATACCATTTTTGTTGAATGTTCTTGAGTTTGACTGCTACAATTTAAAAACAAGAAACCTTCACAGTAAAGCTAACAGGACGAAAAACCGACTTGACACTGTTGACCACTTCCACTTCTTGAGTAGTTTACATAGCTCACCATTCTGTGTTTAACACAGTCCAAAATTATTATTATTGTTATTAGCACCGCGTCTTACTACCCGTTCGGGTTATACACACTTACGCTAATGTGTAATGTTAGGGTGATTGTGAGATGAAATTGAGGACCTACAGTTTAACGTGGAATCCGAACCACGATGGAGACCTGGCATTCCTCATATTCACAAGATGTCTTGTCAGAGGTGAAGGAAGGGTTTGGTAATCAGATAAATCTATGCCGGGACCTGGGATTGAACCCCGGCCGCCAGCACTGAAGTCCGACACCTTATCCCTAGACCACCAGGTCACCTACCACAGTCCAAAAGAACTTTTTCAGACTACATTTTGGGATATTATATGTTTTCTCGTGCTAACAGTCATGTTCTTGTTACCATATATTTGATTGGAAAGAACTCATAACCTAACCACATGATTTATAAACATGTGGGTGATAATTTTGGGCTTGTAATGCAATTAACTTTGATACATCTGACTAGGAATTCAAATAATATTGCTCTGCTTGTAAAATAACACCAAATAATAACTAAAATATGTACCTGTTTGTTCATTTACTATGAAGTCTTCTAATTTTAAAGTTCTCTCAGTTATGAAGTTGTATAGACAAGAAGCATAGGGAATGGAAGATAACAAGCTTCCCTGGTCAAATAGTTTAATCTATTGCATTACTCTTGCAATAGACTAGACTGCTGATGACAGGGGAGCTCAAGGTTTAATCCCTGTGTTTTTCCCCCCCTAAATGGTTTTCCACTCTCCCTTAGTGAAAATGTAGCTATACCTCCTCTAAATTCATTCTTCATCCCTTACATCATCATTATCATCATCATCATCATCATCATCATCATTTCCAACCTGTGGCTAGGTCTATTAAGTAAAAATACTCCCTTCTCCCTCCATCCTGTCACCATTCTTCTTCCTTTAATCCCTTCTATTTTTCTCCTCACACCTTTACACTTTTATGTTATCTGCTTCTCTCATATCTTTCTTAGTCTCCCTTGTGGTCGCTTTCCTACATAATTCATCTCCATTCTCTTTGGTATTATCTCATTTTTCATCCTCAATACATGCCCATACCATCTTATTCTTGCTTCTTTTACTATCTCATGTACCCCCTGTATCCCACCTCTTTCCCAGATAGCTTCATTCCTAATGTTGTTTTTCCCCGTGACAGCTAACATGCTCCTCACAAACTTCATCCCCATGGCCTCCACTTTCCTTGTCTCTCTTATATTCACTGTCCATGTTTCTGCTGCATATGTGACTATGGGTAAAAAATGTACACGCTCTTACATTTCAAGGCACTTATCATCTCCATAGCAGGTCTCTTACACACCTACAACTACTCCTGATATCCTCATCTTTTTAGATCCTCTCTACTCCCACATTTTGCCTCAATCACGCTTCTGATATATTTTATACTCTTTAACTTTCTCAGCTTTTCTCCATCCAACTTTATAGTTTTACTAGACCTAATCCTCTTGTTAATACCATTACTTCACACTTCATTGTGCGGAATTTCAGTTCACAATCTTTCACTTCCTCATTCTATCCATGTAGTTGTTCCTGTACTTCCTCTTCAATATATCCCATAGCATCAAGTCATCAGCAAACAAGATGGCTTTCATTATTCTCTCCTCGGGTGTACTTGTCACTTTATTCATGATCATTTCCATTGCCATTACAAATAGTAGTGGTGAGACATCTCTCCTCTGCTTCATCTAATTAAAAAAAAAATTGGATCCACTTTGTCCATCCCTTTTAAGTCTTAAATCAACTCATACTATCCTCATACATACACTTTACTCTCATTACTACTCCTCCTCTAACTCTAGCCGTCTTCTGCGATTTCCAGACCTCGTTTCTATCCAAACTATCATATGCCTTCTCCAGATCCATAAATACCATTACAAAGTCCTTCCCAAATTCATAACTTCTTTCCATCAACTGCCATATAGCAAAGATCAAGTCTTTAGTAGACCTTTGTTTCCATTATCTTCTCATCTATTTTTGTACAGTGGCACATCAGCGTTATTCCCCTATAATTCGTCCACCTTCTCATGTCTTCTTTAAAAAAAAATCAATACTATAACTCCCTTACACTTTAGCTTAGTTAGATAATGTGTTTGAAACCCCATTGGGTAGTGGACACAGTGAAACAGAATGGAAAATTGATTATTCCCTAGCATAAATAATTTATTTGCTCAAGTGCACAAATACAATTCATTTAGACACTTATTTTATGTATGCTAACCAGGATGTCTATATTTTTTTTAGATATATTTGACCTGTGTTTTGGTAGTGAAAGGAGACTCAGAGAAAACATCAAACCAGTCTTTATGTTGTTGACTCAAGAAGATGAATTTGTGTAGAGTCTTAGATTTGGATTCTGTATTTGTAGTTCCTGCACAAGGCTGGCCTTGCACCACGACTTTGGGCAACATTCCGCAATGGCCTGGCTTACGAATATGTTCCCGGAGACATCCTTTCAGTAGATATGTGTAAGGATCCTGCCATATTTCCTTTGATCGCTACCATGATGGCCAGAATACATAGGCTTGACTGTGGACCTGATGTCCCACGGGTACCATCTTTGTGGAAGAAGGCCAAACAGTTCATGGCCATCATGCCAATACATTTTGATAACCCTGAGAAGCAAGCCAGGTACCGATACCAGTACTTATAATACAATATGTAAAAATATATTTTATGTGTTTGATATACTAATAATTGCTTTATAACAACTTTAAATTCATTTCAAAATAAAATGTCTTGTATTAAAATTATATTTTGTTGTTTTAGTCACTTCAAATGAACATACAAATAGTAATATAAACAATAACATATTTATCCAATTATTATTGTAATTTAAGCTTGTATAATATTTGGTAAAGTATTTTATGGTACATAACCAAATTTGTTATGCCCAGTCATATGCAACTATTTTTTTTAACAAACCCATACTGGGGGAACTTTTAAAAATTCTACAAAATGTAACAATAAGAACCTGCATTATGATTAAATTTACATTCTAAATAATTATTTTTTGTTTGTTTGAAAATCTTAGTTAAATTGGTACAGATTTAAAAGTACCATATAAATGTATGTGGTCAATAAAAAAAATAACATCTGTTTTGGTGGCTACATGGTCTAAGGTGTCATTCTTGTTAGACTAGACTGCTGATGACAGGTAGATTGTGGTTCGAATCTTGGTCAGGTGTACTGAGGTTGGTTTTTCCAAAATTGTTCTCCACTCTTCCTCCATGCAAATGTGGGCATACTTCCGCTGAATTCAACCTTTATCATCCCTAACTTATTACCGTTATTAGTACATATGCGCATAACCCGACTCGGTGCTAAAAACCCAGTAATTTACCAATTTTGTGTCTTGTGTTGCCATTGTAATTTTGTGAAATCAAATCAATTTCATCCCGTGCTAGGTCAAAGAGTATATTAACATGACATTGACATAGTTTGTCACTCATGAGCAAGCTTCATATTTAAGTAATACTTTCCCAAAAATGGTAATAACATTTCTCATTATTTTCTGGATTTGAGTATTTCTTGTGATATGATACATCCCAACTCAAAATTATCAGCAAAAAGGTCAGTAACTCAAATTCCAAACATATTACAATTTTTCAATATTTCAGCTTATTCAATCTTACATACTCAGTTTTTGGCGTAGAAATATAATTTTTACAGTTTGCATTACCAATGCCACTCTAACATATAATAAAAAGGTTGAAAACAACAATTTTAATGCTTTTACTGACTGTGTAGCATCTATGTAGAAATTCCCCCTTTCAGTGCCTAAGACATTCTCAACTTTCACATATAAAATATAATTTTTTTTTCATTATTGTAATTTAGAGTAGACACATTTTTAAATTTTAACATTTTTCTAACTTTTTACAGGTTCCCTGGAACCAAATACATGAATTTTATTGTTTATATATGCATAGCTGTAATTTAAAAACTCATAATTTTTGTAATTTTCTACTATATTCTTTTCTCTAGAATCATTAAGAGCCAAATGGGTCAGTACATTTCACCAATAGCATCAATTGGAGATAAAACTATTAGTTTGCAATGGAATATGTTCATATTCTTTGTACTTTTGAAAATTATTGCAAACACATCAGAAAATTCCAGTGACTATATAATTTTCTTGATTTATCCTCTTGTCACACTAAATTCCCATACTTTTCCGAGCTTTTTTTGTTTTTCACCCTTGGATTTTCTTTAACTAACACATGTTATGGCAGCACTATATAAGTATTTGTCATCTACTTACGACTGATGCCAGAATTGATGCTTTTACATTGGAAACTCAAAAATAATAAGGAAAATGATTGCCATTTGTAGTGTAAGTTGGCAGCAGTATTGAATTATTGTAAAAATGTAAACCTATTTTTTTTTACACCCAGGACTCCATAAAATAAAATTAAGTGGGTGAAAATTTGCTTTTAGCAACTACTTTGCATGAATGATATTTTATCAACACATCAGGCCATATATTAAGTAGCTTTATTCTAATCTTTGATCTAAACCACAAGATGTAAGCTGGTGGACTGTGGACATGTTTTGTTTACTCTGCACAGTGGTTTAAGCCAACTTATGGGAGAGATTTCACATACAAATTTGAATCTCCGGCTTCTCTTAAAATATCAGAAGATCCACCCACATAAAAAAAAGGTGTCATATGTTCAGTTCCACTTAAAAGTACTAAGGAATCAAGTTGTGTTTTTACCATTTATATTTTAAAATACAATCTCCAAGATCATTCAGGTTGATTTTATCTTATGACTTGCACCATATTTGAGTAAAAATAAAGCTTGACTAAATTTTGCCAATTGAAGTTTTTTAAGCCTGACTCTCTTTATTCCTTTGTGTTACCTGCCTAGCGCCTGTAAGCTTTAGTTAGCGTCTGCAACCCCTGTTTTAAACGCTTTAATCTTCGGGTCTCCTCAAGCAGGTACCTTAATCACTTATAACCTAATACTAAATTTAAAGAGCAAGGATTGGTTGTACAGTGTTAGGTTTGTTGAAAGCCATATTCTGGTCCATTCTTTTTCAAAAAGTGCACATTAAATGTCACTGATTATTACATTAGTACATAATTGGTGTTGATCGTCATAACTCGCTTGATCACAGCATTACTTCTAACAACAAAGCCGAGCACTTGTTCCCACGCAGGTTGGAGAATCTTGTTCCATGCAGGGATCGCCTGGACCAGGAATACTTGTTGTTGCAGTCACATCTAAGTGCTGAGGGAAGTCCTGTCGTGTTCAGCCACAATGATCTTCTCCTTGCCAACGTCATTTACAATGCTGACAGGAACACAGTCACCTTCATTGACTACGAGTATGCTAACTACAACTACCAGGCATTTGACATCGGCAACCATTTCGCTGAATTTGCAGGTTGGTATGTTTTAGTTTGGATATCAATTCAAGAAATGAATTTCTTACTAACCATTGGACAATTAGCTTGCTTTCATAAATTGCTAGATATTTATTTAATTCAAGGGGATTGCTGTGAAATTTCAGGAAAATTATAATTTGCGCCACTTTTTTCTAATATTATTTATAATAATAATAATAATAATATTTAGCACCGCGCCTTACTACCCGTTCGGGTTATACGCTTTAAGTACTAATTACTTTAATGGATTGGGAAGGATGAATTAGAGGAAGTGAACCCGCATTTGCATGGAGGGAGAGTGGAGAACCATTTAGGAAAAACCACCACCACCACCCCCAGTTCACCCGACCGAGATTCGAACCTCGATCTCCCTGTCCTCAGCAGTTGAGCTCAACACGACAAGCGCGTTAGCCAACTACGCCACCGAGGCGGGTAATATTATTTATAGAAGTGTGTGAAGCTCACTTTTGAAGCCAAAGTCATAGACAAGGTTTTTATTGTTTTCACATAACACTACTTTTAATTTTAAAATTATCCGTTAAGTTTATCTAGGTAAAATGAAAGTTTTGGAGGAATAAAGCAATGTACCCTTTTTAATCTTTAATGCTTACATATCTAAATGTATTTATGCTCACCTTGTAAATGGCAGGTAATCACTAGTCAGTATACTGTTTAATAGCTGTTGTTGAAATATGTCATGTTGAGTAAAATATTTCAAATATGTTCATAACTGTATAAGTTTTCTTATTCCTTCGAAATGTTTAGAAGATGTAAAGGTTATGGTTAGGTTTAGATATTGAAACAAAGGAGTTTTTATCTTCGACTTTGACATTTCAAAAGTTCACACATCCCTTTAATTATTTCAAAGCCTAACACGCATGTCAAACATGACCATTTTTAAACAAAGTAAGAATGGTGCCAAACCAAGGCTCTAGTTGTGAGGTGTGGGGGGCGGTTTTGAGGGTTCAAGCCCCCCATAAATTTAATGAACAAAATATATATGGCTTTATTTGTAGTTTAAACAATATCAAAATTAAGGCACAAGTACAAATTAGGGAACTGTGTTACCATAAAAAGCACTTCAGAGAGCTTTTGGAGGTGTTTAATATCTAGAATTTTTTCTAGTATTTGACACTTTTGGTGTTATGTTGTTATAAAATACACTTCAGATAGCTTCGAGAGGAGTTTAAAATTTGAAATTCTTTTAGCCTTCAGCAGTTTCGGTGTTATGTTACTATAAAATACACTTCAGATTACTTATATAGGTGTTTAATATTCAGATTTTTTTTTAGCCTTCGTCAGTAATGTTATGTTTGATGCTATGTTGCTATAAAAACACTTCATATAGATTCGAGAGGGGTTTAACATTTGGAATTCTTTTAGCCTTCGGCAGTTATGATGTTATGTTATAAAAACACTTTAAAGAACTTCTATAGGTGTTTAAATATACAAATTTTTCTTGGCCTCCGGCAGTTAGGGAGCTATGTTACCATAAAAAACACTTTAAAGAGTTTCTAGAAGTGTTTATATGGATCTTTCCTAGCCTCCGGCATTTAGAGGGATGTTGCCATAAAACACTTTAGAGAGCTTTTATAACCGTTTATCATTTAGAATTTTTTCTAACCCTCGGCAATTGGGGAATGTGTCCACCAAACAACCCCNGCCGCCGAAATTTTTGGCTGGCTACAGCCTTATGCCAAACGGCTGTATTAAAGATAGAAGGGCAAAGCCTACACGCTTACCAAAAAATTTATATAAGTGACCATAACCTACCTCTAGCCATGCTGCCTTAGTCCATTCTGTGTTTTACTCTCTTCTGCTGAAGAAGGGGACTGATGTACACCGAAAAATATAATTATGTGTTTTGTTGTGTTTTAATTATGAGCTCTGAGGTCTACAATTTTCTGGTAAGACTGTAGGTCCTGCCCTTCTATCCACCTTTCAATGTTTAGTTTAACACCAATTTTTAGGTGAGTGTTAATTACCTTAATTTTTTCTATAAGGTGTGACAGAAGTGGATTACTCTCGCTACCCTAACCCTGAGTTCCAACGCGACTGGTTGCGGGTGTACCTCGAGACCTTTAATGAACCTACAGTATTAAATGGGCCAGGGTACTCGAGCAAAGTAACTAACGATGACATTGATCGTCTTTATGTGCAAGTCAACAAATTTTCACTGGCTTCACACTTCTTTTGGGGAATTTGGGGACTCATTCAAGCGGAACACTCAGCCATTGACTTTGATTTTCTCGGGTAAGTTAAAACTTTAACTACATCAGTCAAGTTCACTTTGTGAAGTGTAATTTGTCAATTTTAAAGTAATTTATGTTAACGTACCAATCTCACATATTAAATTAAAAATGTATTAACTTTAATGCCAACTTATTTTATATAAACTTGAATATTTAAAGAAAAAACTCTTTAGTTTTTAAATTTTATTGGTTGTCTGATACATTTGTCATAATTCTTGTCCATTTTCTTCTTCTAGAGACATATGTTGCATATTTCATACGCCTTGCTGGACAGTTTTGATAGAATGACTCCTTTGTCAAGGAAGTTGCTAAAGGATAACTTTTTTCTACTTTTTGTCCAATTACAGGAATGTTAACTGTGAAATATATTTCTCTTTTTATGTGAAATCCATATTTGGCTTAAATATTTTATTTCTTCACGTGTCTTCTATATACAATTTTGCTCAATATTATAATTTTGTTTTATCTTTATTAAGTTGATGACAATTTTCTGAAAGATGTGGACAGAAGTATAGTGTAGTATACTGATTGTTAAATGCAGGACTAATTATAAGTAGAAACAAAAATTATATTTACAGCATGGCAATATTACTAAACTATATTGATATTATGAATTTTAAGACCAAGACTAAGCGATCCGATATTTTAGGAAGAATAAAAGGAATTTAAGCAATATTTTTGAAAATTTTAAACAAAAATTAGCACAAATATCAATAATAATGTTTTAGTTATTAAATGTGTACAAAAATTAAACACACTATGCAGGTGTTTTCTTGGATTAAATTGATATTAGAAAGGTGACCTGGCGATCTAGGGATAAGGTGTCAGACTTATGTTCTGAGGGTCCGTGGCTTAAACCTTGACTCCGGCACATATTTATCTTAATGCCAAAACCCTTCCTTCACTCCTGACAATACGTGTATTAATCACAACTTGTGAATGTGTGGAATGCCAGGCCTCCGCCGTGGTTCAGAGTCCACGTTAAACTGTAGGTCCTCCATTTATCTCACAATCACCCTAACATTACACATTAGCGTAAGTGTGTATAATAATAATAATAATAATAATAATAATAAAGCTATGTACTTGTTTTTGGATATCTATTCTTAATTAATTTGGAGTATTAAACCGTAATGGGATAAAGGTTCGACCGTGGGGCCGGCGCAAATGTCATTTGTTTGCCCTCTTTATTTTATCTCTCCATTCTTGTTTGGCAGATAGCTAGGCCAGTCTTACAGCCAAGAACTTTAGATGGAGGAGTTTATTTGAAAGGAAAGCGATGCATATAACAGTCGGGACGATCTTCTTTTTTTTTCTAAATAATAAGAACCTCAAATATTTCCTGTACCCTCAATTGTTTATTTGCCTAATAATATATCCCATTATCCCTAATAAAACTCGCGGCTCACACTGTTTATTTTGGCAGCTCTTATCCAAACCTTTTCGGAACAAACTGTATCACTAAACAGCCATACAAATTGTATCATTGAACAGCCAGATGGTGCAACAAATTGTATCATTGAACAGCCAGATGGTGGAACAAATTGCATCATTGAACAGCCAGATAGTGGAACAAACTATTATTGAACAGCCAAATGGTGGAACAAATTGCATCATTGAACAGCCAGATGGTGCAACAAACTGTATCATTGAACAGCCAGATAGTGGAACAAACTATTATTGAACAGCCAAATGGTGGAACAAATTGCATCATTGAACAGCCAGATGGAGCAACAAACTGTATCATTGAACAGCCAGATAGTGCAACAAACTATTATTGAACAGCCAGATGATGCAACAAACTGTATCATTGAACAGCCAGATAATAGAACAAACTATTATTGAACAGCCAGATGGTGCAACAAACTGTATCATTGAACAGCCAGATAGTGGAACAAACTATTATTGAACAATCAGATGGTGCAACAAACTGTATCATTGAACAGCCAAATGGTGCAGCAAAGTGTATCATTGAACAGCCAGATAGTGGAACAGACTATTATTGAACAACCGGATGGTGCAACAAACTGAATCATTGAACAGTCAGATAGTGGAACAAACTATTATTGAACAACCAGATGGTGCAACAAACTGTATCATTGAACAGTCAGATAGTGGAACAAACTATTATTGAACAGCCAGATGGTGCAACAAACTGAATCATTGAACCAGATGGCGTAACAAACTGTATCATTGAACAGCCATATAGTGGAACAAACTATTATTGAACAGCCGGATAGGGGAACAAACTATTATTGAACAGCCAGATGATGCAACAAACTGAATCATTGAACAACCAGATAGTGGAACAAACTATTATTGAACAACCAGATGGTGCAACAAACTGTATCATTGAACAGCCAGATAGTGGAACAAACTATTAATTGAACAGCCAGATGGTGCAACAAACTGAATCATTGAACCAGATGGCGTAACAAACTGTATCGTTGAATAGCCAGATGGGGCAACAATCTGTATCATTGAACAGCCATATAGTGGAACAAACTATTATTGAACAGCCAGATAGTGGAACAAACTATTATTGAACAGCCAGATGATGCAACAAACTGTATAATTGAACAGCCAGATAGTGGAACAAACTATAATTGAACTGCCAGATGGTGCAACAAACTGCATCATCTAACAACAAGATGGTAGAGCAAACAACAGCCTTGAACACCATGAAAATAGAATTGAAACTAGCCATATCATCAATAATGTATATCTTCAAAAGATTAAGTGAACTCAAAGGAGGTCTGTGTTGAAACAGTGGAGGCACCATCACGGCCAACTATTGAAATAATGATTCTTTATGTGAAAGAGATGTAAATGCCTGAAAATAAACCTGTGACACAACATTTCATTTAGTTGGGAATTGATGCTTATGAGCAAGATCAGATACAGTTGCCTGACACGTTTAAGTCTTTGGTCAAATTTTGTTGGGGTCTGTGTGAGTCTTCGCTTGATGGTTTTGAGCAGTGTTTCTCAACCTTTTTCAGCTTAGGCCCCTCATTGGATGACCTGAAGAATCCCCCACTCCATCTCCATTTTAAAGGATCAAAATGTGTAGCAAAAATAAACACTTGTTTATTGTTACAGAATAATAAATGTAATTTCAAATTTCTATTGTATTACAATGCTAAGTGATGAGAACAAAGTTTAAAAAAGTGAAAAACTGATGTTAAAAACATTATAAAAAATTTGCAATATAAATCACATAAATAAGTTTAATTTTACCTAGTTCTAGTTCAGAAACACACAAAACCTGAATCCATTTAAAAATTAAATTTTATTTTATTTTTATTTAGCACCGCGTCTTACTACCCGTTCGGGTTATAACATTAATTAAATGGCTGGCATTGTTTTTCTTTCAAAAGTCCTTTAATGCTTAGTCACAGCTGAGATAATGCACGTTTAAGGTTATTCTCCACATTCAGACATACATGATTTTTTTTTTATCTTATATTAGCAAGGTTATAAAATCCAGATTTACTCAGATATGTTGAATAAAACTGAACCAGCACTATTAATGCTCTCCTAGAAACTTGTGGGTAGACATGAAAATATGTTATTCAAAACATTTCAAGGTTCATTGCTTGCACTTGCTCTTTGCCAAATTCCACACTCTTAACTGTGACCCCAATATATACTCGATTGGTGGTTGGCAGGACGTTCTTGGTTCTCAATGAGCTTGTCCGGGAGTTGTGGCATTGTTATTGACTGAATTTTCTAATGACTGAACATCATGAGAGACTGATATTTAAATGTTAATTATTTTGTATTTTTTACCAATTGGTTTATTTAATTTTTTAAAATTCCATTTTATAGTATTTATTTCCTTAATAATTTCAATCTTAATTATCACTTTTATTATTTAATTCACTGACTTGTTTGACAATAGTCAATTCAGTTTATCTGAGGTTTTAGAACCATGTCTTACCACCATTTTGGGCTATATGCTTATGTACTAATAACGTTAATGATTTTAGGGATTAGGAAGGTTATATTTACAGGAAATGTACCCGCATTTATGTGGTGGGAGAGTGGAAAACCACTTTGGAAAAACCACCCTCACAACACTCGGCTGAGATTTGAACCTTGATCTCCTAATCATCAGCAGTCTAGTCTACTTCAAGAGTAGCGCGTTAGACCATTTGTCCACCGAAACAGGTATGTTTTTTTTTGTTCTAAGTAATAACTTTGAGTATTCCGTTTGCATCCTCAACATTTATTCGCCCAATACCGCTCCCTAATAACCTTAAAAGAAATCATGGTTCACACGGCTAGGTGTGAACGGCTCGTGACCCTCCCGGTTTTGTTACAATACTGTATCATACATAATTTCTTTGTTTCTTTTACATATGCCAACAATCTTATAACAATACAGAAGGCCTAAGATCACATCATTATCCACATTTAAGATACTACTTTTGCTGGTTATCATTCGGTCTAAATATCAAGCTCAATTAATTTGTTTTTTCAGTGACAGGAAGGTTGGCTTTCAAATCTCGACCAGATGCACTGAGTTTTTTTATTGTTTTCCCACTCTCCCTTTATTGAAATATGAGTACATTTCCTCTAAATTCTATTTTTGCCATCCTTACCACAATAGGATAGTTTAATATCTATAAATTAAATAGCACTAGTCCTTTTGCTTATATATATAAAAAACTATGTTTTATCATTTTTAATTTACAATAAATTTAAATTAAATCCATTTTTGATATTTAAACTTAAGTAACTTGTATATCCTTATAGTCTTTAACATATTCAGCTAATTAATTTGAACAGATAAATTCACTTCATATTTAAAACTAATTTTACTATTTTCTATATTTTCAGGTATTCTGCTATTCGTTTCAAGGAATATTTTGATAAAAAAGACAGGTTTTTGTCTTTAGACATCACAAAATTATGATATATTATGCATATCATTCCTTAATGATATTTTCTTCTTAGAATTCCCTTTATGTGCCTGGTATACAATTAGTGGTAATAGCATATAGATAGTCCTATTAGCTAGTATCACATTATGTATGTAGGGGTTAACCTAATATCATAAGATAAATTGGCTTTTGAAATTGATGAGGATTGATAAGAAGTTGAAAATATATTTTAAAGAACTTTGGAAAGTGTACACATAAAAACAATTATGAATGATTATCTCTACATAATTTACATCTATAAGAATATGAATGTAAATGTAATGTAAATATGTGTGCGAAGATCACTTTTTAAAATGCGAACTGAAGCTTGTAACTAATTACATTTGGTGCTCCATTTTAGCTTTGTGCATCCGCCATTCCAGCCATTTTGAATAATAAAGCAGAGACTTAAGAAAACATGAAAAATTTTGGAATGAATAAATATAGTTTTAAATTTGCCATTGCAAGCAATAAAGACAGTACAACTGAAAAGCTTTGTATAATATATTTTCTCTGCTTCATACCAATGATCGTCAGTTTATAGTGTTATATCTTGGCAGCTATTTTGTTGATGATGTTAGATATTATATATTTTCTTCTATTTACTTACTTGCTTTATCTTTTCCTTTGTTATAGATGTTATTAAATCTTGAGTCAGGGTTAATATACTGTTTGCTATATGTTATAAAAACTGATTATATGTTGAAATCTGTCATATTTAGTGCAATATTTCAAATATGTTCACAATATATTATGTAAAATTGGTTCTTCCTTCAAATGGTTATTGTGAGTGTTCAAGTCAAGGCAAAGGAGATTTTACCTTCACCCCTATTAGTATATATTATCATATAAATTGTAAACTGATGGAATCTTTGTGTAAAATAACCAGATTATCTGATCAATAGAGGTCTGTAAGTTAATCCGAACCTGCGATAGTCTGGAATACGTAGTAACCCAAACCTTCCCTTGCTTTGTTTCATGCAATTCCCCTCAAAGTTACAGTGGGGTTTACTACTTATCTTATTGCAACAATCACTAGTTGATTTTTGGTCTTGTGAGTGTTGAACAAATTAAACCATAACACGTTAGACCTAAAACAGAAATGTGTGATTTTAGACAGACTTGAAAAAGTCGAGACATTAATAAAACTAGTAACAGAGCATTCTTAGCAGTGGCAAAGTGTGATACATGTTTTTGGGTAAGATGATTCATGAACACTCATAAAGGGACTAATAATAATAATAATAATAATAATAATAATAATAATAATAATAATAATAATAATATTTTTTTATATATATTTTTTGCCATACCTTCTTCTGTGAAATATCTAATATTGGTCTGGCTATTTTTCCTTTTAAATGCATTTTTAGTTCAATAGACAAAGACTCAGTATAATTATTTGACAAAGACTCAGTATAATTATTTAACAAAAAGTAATTTAAATCGAAAGAGTCATTGTTGATGTCTACAGCATCTCCAAATTTTTTCTACTGAACATACACTAAATCCTACAACATTACTGGTATACATTATAATATAAAATTTAAAACAACTCAATAAAATAAAAAATTCAAATCACAAAACAAAACTGAAATGAACGTTTGAAAAACACTATATGCTCATAATGTAAAACTCATTAGTAGGTGATAGCTGGATTACGGGTCGCCTTCATTAGCCAAGATGAACAGCTGTGCTCGCATTACCCTCCCAGTTCCCCGCAGACCTGATTCTCCGGGTGCATCAGGCAGAAAGTTATCTGCTTAACTTGCCAAAAGGAACCGATACATTTGCTTCATGTGCTTACAAAAATTTCACTATGCTTTAAAAAAAAATTACCATTAAAATTTCAAATTTATGTCTGTTTTATGTAAAGGGATATATTCTCTCCTTTTTCAAAAGCTTTTGGGATAGCTGAGCTTATCCTGCCTACCCTGACACCTCGTTACTGATTCTTAGATAATGTTGATGTGCATTGTATTTACTTTATCATCTCTTGATAATCCAAACTTCCTTGACAATTTCATGTTTGGATTAGCCAGACTGTGCTTTGCTTTAATTTTGAGCTTGAACTCACATCCAATCTTAAAAATTGCGATTGTTTTGGCTTAACAAATGTGGCAAATAGATAATTTACTAAATGTTTAATCTCACAAAACATTCAATGTTCAAAGGGAATGTATTTTAAAACCACATTGCTATCAATTGAAATTTATAAAATCACCACCTTAATCATACTTGTCAAAACTATGTCTGCACTGAGAAGCATTCAAGATGTTTAGAAATCCCAGATTATTTAAGAAGTAGTTTGTTATTTTGAAATAGGGTTTTCAGCAAAATCAAGGCGAAAGGCATGACCAGTCAAAAAGTTTAAATTTTAAGTTTAATGTATGTAAAAAAATTGTGATAACTTACAAAAAAACCTATAAAACATCCCACTTTATCTTAACATTTTCTGTTGTGACCCTATCAAAATATGGCTTTATTTGATAGAGAAATGCTAGGTCTAGGAGGTTTCTCACGTTTTGCTTTAATCTCAGAAGTACAAATTTTCACATAAAGTGTCATTGAAATTTAAAAAAATAACCTTTAACTAAAAATTTAAACTTTTTAACTGGTCGGAAACCTGCTGGATTTCTTAACGTCGGCAATGTTCTACTATGTAGCCTCCTTAACCCTTTGAGTGCCAAGAGTAATGGCATAAAATGTGCTTAAAGTGCCAAGCTATTTTGCTGAAAAATAAAGAATTTTATTTAATTTTTTTTTTACACCGCGTCTTACTACCCGTTTGGGTTATACGCTTTAAGTACTAATTACTCTTATGGATTAGGAATTGGGAAGGTTGAATTAGAGGAAGTGAACCCGCATTTGCTTCGAGGGAGAGTGGAAAACCATTTAGATAAAACCACCCCCAGTTCACCCGACCGAGATTCGAACCTCTATCCCCCCGTCCCCAGCAGTCGAGCTCAACACGACAAGCGCGTTAGCCAACTACGCCACTGAGGTGGGTATTTAAATTTCAATAACCTATTAGATTTTGAACTTCTTGCACTCATATTTTTACATAAACTTGCTAACATGCTTGCCAATCCGATTATATAATTGTACATATGCTTTTTTAATTTTTAAATATGATAACAAAAATAACCAAAATGTTAAAAAAGATGTTTTATTTAACATTAATTTTTAAGCTTTGAAAATTTAGATAGTTGAAATAGAATAAATCTCTGAAAAAATCATAAAAAACTGAGTAAATAACAAAGTTTACCAAAAAAACTAATTTTAGGTGTTATGCTAAAATTGGGTTATGCATAGCAGTTGTTTCAGTGACCATCAATTTTAGCAGGGTCATAGTAAAATAACGTCTAAAATAAATAATTGTCTTGGAATCAGAAGAGGAGCGGGTGGGGGATTAAAACCTGGTACTTCTGCATAAATATGAAGAGGTTAGTGTGAATTATCCTGTTCTTCAAAATCTATTTCATCCCTATAGGAATCACTCATATTCTCACGCGTCTTATCAATGTCAGCTGCCACTCCTACTTGTTTCAATCTTTCACTTTCCCTAGAATATAATTCCTGTTCAGTTTTATTATTTACAAATTCAGAATCACTGTTTTCATAATCACTAACAAATTGATCACTCTCGCTTGAGCTATGAATAATTATTGCAAGTATTTCTGCGTCTAAAATCACATCTTTCCTCTTAATAGCCATATTTAAAAACAAGGCCAAAGATAAAACTCATAAAGCTAGAAAATAATTTTTATGTTCGATATATCAAAACTGTGCAAAGACAAATAAAAGCAGCTTGAACATATAAAAATTCAGTTTAAATAAAATCTACCCTCTCTGTGACTTAATACTGAACTAAGAGCTCGAAAACGTGAGATCGCTGTGAGAAACGCTGGCAATTTTAGCAAATATTTTGCGCATCGCTCTGAGTAATAATAGCTGCTTCTTGAAGGAAATTGATCACTATGCCCGACCTCTCAACATAGGTTTCATTCTATCAGAACTTATCGGGNATGTAAAACAAGCAACACAACTTCCTAATAGAGGAAACCAAAAAATACAACAGGGAGAGAAAAAATTGGTAAATAATGATAGGACAAATAAATAGAAAAAGAAACTAATAACTAGAGCCCGGATTTGTATACACAATCAAATAGTAAAATATGAATGTAAATATGCACAAAAAATGTGAACATATGCACCATAATATGCGAGAACAAATTAACAAAAATCAAATAGATTATTTGTTTTGTAGAAAATCTTACCTTACTTATGGTTGTTACAGTATATAGAGAAAGTCAGCCTGAGATTTTCTTCGGTGAATTCCTCTTGTATTTCACTTTTTTCACCAAACAACTTTAAACAAGACCCGGTATGAAAATGACGGAACACTTGATAACTCGACTAACCGCCAACCATGTGATGTGTTCTGATTGGATTTGCTTAGCTGCATGACAACTGCGCAATATTATATCATAACATGTACATAATTTCCCTTGTTACATGCATGCGTGCACACACAGACACACACACACACACACACACACACACAGCTATTAATTAATTACTAACCAAATTATGACAAAAAAGGAGATAAGTAATAATATAATATAACAGTTATGAGTAAAATATGCATTTTTACCCTCAAAATTTAAAATATGCATGCAAAATCATTTTTCCCTGGAATATGCATTTATGTGCACTATCAAACACCGGCCAAATGGTCTATGAAGGTGTGACTTACAAAGTACATAATTTCTGCAAACCTTTAGATATGTAAAAAAGATCATGCATTTTGCATACAAATCCAGTCTCTACTGATAACCTAAAATACAATAGGTATATTTTGAAAGTTTCATTGTCTCGTGCCATGTTCAAAGTATACATTTTCTCTAACCATTTTTCTCATAAAATACAATAGGTATATTTTGAATGTTTCAATGTCACATGCCATGTTTAAAGTATACATTTTCTCTAACCATTATTCTTTATTCATTGCGTTTATTTGATTCCTATGAAGATGGATCAAATCCACTACTATATGAATTTGAATCTTCAATTTGCCTTCAAATCCTGAATTCGTATCTTGAAAAAAAAAAAAAATTAGCCACATAAGTAATATAAGCAACATAGCCTGTCTGTCCACTAAGTTAAGGGTCCTGGGTTTGATTCCCGGCATGGCCAAAATTTTATCATTGTTGAAATGTGGACTTACACTTTTACAGCAATCAATTAATGGCCGGGGAGCTAGTTGTTGTGTCTCTTCTAGTATTAAGATACATTATAAGGCATATGAAGCTACGATAGGCGTAGCAAGTCAGTAGGGGAGCATATATGGCTTGAATAAAAATCTGAGCCATGGCACAGGCTGTAAACGGTAATGGATGTACAAGTAAAAGAATACAAATAGTAACTAAATGTTGACATTCTTTCTTATATCAATTCATTATAACATCAATACATTCATTGCTAAATTACTGCTCTAGGGCATAGTTGAGAGCTCTAAAACCAATTTTATTAGAAAAAGGAAAACTTTTTTTTTCATCTTAATGCTTTGTGTCTTAAATCCGGAATTTTCTCGAATTTCGGAATATCCTTTGGGGTTTGAGGAATTCAAGGGTCCCTAGATTCCCACAAATGTATTGTTCAGGTGGGGATAAAAAGTAATGATTAATTTTTATGAAAATATATGTTTTTGTACTCAAAACAAATAAGCTTATGCTATAGTTCTCTTTGAAATATAACCAAATTAATACCATTAATTTAAATCATGTTTTTATTTTGAATTTAAAAAGTATTCTGCTATGTTTAGTGTAATTTTGTAAAAATTATAATGTGTGAAATTATGTATGAGTTAAAAAGGTTCAACTGAGTACTTTAAAGAAGGACATTGTTAAAACAGAATAGTTTATTTTTCGCATTCATAAATACATATTATTATTAGGTACATTATTTTAAAATCCATAGTTAAAAATAATAATACAAACCAAACTAAACAGGTCTTTAGCTAGTTTTTATTTCAACGAGTCTTAAAGGAACTTGTATTATATATGTAGTTTTAAAAACTGTCAATTAATGTTGTATAAGCAGCTGATCAAAAGATTAATTATAGTTACCATACAAATAGCCATTTAGGGCAAATAAAGGTTAATTTAAATTGGTTGAAAAAATAACAACTAGACGCAAGAATCAAACCCGGGACCTGTGGCTTACCGCGCGAATGTTCTCCACCACTGAGCTATCCTTGATTCTCCTCATGCTCAGGATCACGCTGAGTTATCCTGGATAGCTCAGTGCTAAAGCATTGGCGTGCTAAGCCAAAGATCCTGGGTTTGATTCCCATGTCTATGTGTAATTTTTTCAACTAATTTAAATTATTGGAATCATTGTTTCCTCTATGCAGATAGTATTGTAATTGCAATGATTGGCAACCAGTGTGTTGACATTAATTACAATCTTGTATTGTACACTTGGCAGCATAACAGCCCTCCCGAGTCACAGATGGCTGTGGTATCCGATAGCTCGTGATACTATTGTCTATTGGTCGCTCATATGTAGTTGATTTCCACACTCACAGACTCAGCCGTAAGCTATGAGTGAAGAATGACTGAGCATGAGACAAATCCTTTATAGTTCAGTGTTAGAGCATTGGTGCACTAAGACAAAGATCCCAGATTCATTTCTTGTGTCAAGGTAACTTATCAAAAGAATAACTTTTAAATGAGTCAACCACATTACAAGCTTATACCAATACAATACAATATTAAAACAAATTTAGTCATCAATGCCAAACATTATTTTAAGCTAATTTTAGAAACGTTCTATGGAGTGTAGATGTTAAATAGACAAAACTGTTTTTACTAAATATATTTTATCTTTCATATTAAATTTATTCTTCTCAAAAAGCTATTATAAAAATAAAATAAAACCAATATTGTAAATATGTATCATTTATTTGTGTTTTTAAAACAAGAGAATATAAGGTAATGTGATATGTAAATAATTTTAAATGATGTTGATGGGTTATATTATTTGAATTAAGGTTTTTAAAGGGGGTCTTGATATTTATCAATTTAAGGATTTAAATTGTATGATAAATGTTTACATAATTAGTTTAGTGTTTGTTCTTGTATGTATTTCAATACTAGCATGGTGTGGAATTAATTATTGTTATATGAAAGATGCCCGAGTATTAAAATACACACTACTTATACATAAAATGTTAAGCTTTGAATCATTAATTTAGACAACATGTGCACTACACATGATAAGCCTCAGCACTCGAAAGGTACATATTATAATAAACTGCTATGCCAGCTACTTTTCTCCTGACTGTACTTGCAATCTTATAACAGATGTGTGCAGCTCACACCCGCCTCAACTTTGTTTAGTTTTAGCGGTTCCTCTTCAACTAAACATATTGAGGAACACTAAATTTTATGGATCTTATTTTGGCTTTCCCTCACAATTTAAGTATAATTTTATTCATAATTATTAGTGCTATTATTAACTTTGGGATTCACTCTAAAATAAATCGATTGTAATTTTATCTTTTTAAATTGTATATTGCCTTGTACTGCTAGCTAACAATTTTTTATTATTATTTACACATTAATATCTTAACTTTTGCCCTGTTAAAAAAATGTGAAACGTTAATATGTGTATTAAAATTTAATTTTAACAGTTAAAGATCAACTTAAGGGTTTATAATGTATTTCTTATGCTACAGATTTATTAAAAAAAATTGAATATAGGCCCTTCACTATATTATATTTAGAATAAAGTACAGGAAATCTGGATAGAAACATACAGTATAGAAGATAATGAACACAATATGGCTTTTACAATTAAAAGAATAACACACTCAAACTTGACATTGCTGCCATTGGGCAAAGAGGTAACGATTGCCTCTTTTAAGAAAATCATCCATTCATAATATATATTATCATATCATGACTCATACTATAAGGGATTTAACCTACTGCTCTTTTCAAAATAGTATTATAACATCATAAATCTTAGCAATTTTAATTAAATAGTCATGAATCTATGAGTAAAACTCAATTTTTTGTAGATATAAATCTAGGGTTCATCAAGCTGTTAAGTGACTTAGTGCCCAATCTATTTGTGAAAATTTACTATTCATATTCCTAAAACTTTTTCTGATTTGTTTTCTTTCTTTACTCGGAAGTAGCTTTCACTGTATCACCATGGCAGACCAGGGACATCCCCATAAATTTATTTTGGTAGGAGGGGACTTAATCTGGTGGTTCATTGGGAAGTCCCCCAATAGGAGTTATGCATTTTTTTTAAACATTGAATCGTTCTTGAAGCATTTAAAAAAAACATATAATGGGTTTGAATACCAAAATAATTTATTACTGGTAATCATACTTTTGTATTCCCCCCATCCTACATACAATTTTTAGTATGGCCTTGAAACAAACACTACATAGCTTCTTTGTTTACGTACATAGATAAAAATAGGAATAATGTAGAAAATATTCTAAGAATTAGATGGAATAGTTAAAGAGATATGATAAGATATATATTTTTCTTCTTGTTTATTATGCAGAAAAAATGATTTGGTATCCAGCAGTAGTGATACAAACTATTGACCATTAGCTACAATTTCAGAAGTGTCCGAAATGTAGAGACTTATAATAAGTACAACATATACGAGGAACAGCTGTACATGCTATTAGTGATTTAAATTCCCTGGTAAAGATAGAATGAGGAAGGTAAAGCTAGATGAACTATCCAGTATTCGGCCTAGGGTAGGAGTGAAAACCACATTTGGAAATTACTTCATCCATTGTATCAAGCTGGGATTCGAATGCTGAGCTCTTGGAACAAAGTAGAATGCGCTAATGATAAGTTAGTTCTAACTTATTATTTTTTGTATTTTTAAATAAATAATTTATTATTCATAAATGAAGTTTGAAAAGGTTCAACTCAATAAACAAGTCTTTCTCTATCACTTCCACTGCTACCCTTGATTTTTAATCAACGAAGCGTTCCGTTTTATATTTGTACAGACTGCATCATAATGATAGTTCAATAAAATTAACATATTTTATATTAGAGGCTTACATATATTCAAAATTTGGAAAACGTGATCAAATATTTAATTCAGAACTTTAACACCCCTTAAATGTTTTACTGTTTAAAGTGTTTACTAGTTTGATGCAAGCAGGGAGTTAGATAGAAACTGGTTCATTTTAATGTGTTTTTGCACGTTAATAGATACGTCCTTTGTGCTATTAGAGGGTGTTTGTAGGTTTGAGAAGAATATCAATGTCGGTATTGAGTAGCCTTTCAAATATTGATATATTTTCAAGATGTTTCAGACATGTTTGTAACTTACAATCAAATATATTTCAAGTTTTAAATCTGCAGCCATATATTTAAATCACTAATCTGGCATATATAGAAAGATAATGATTGGAATAACATGATCTAACAGCCACAACATTTTCTTAAACTACTTTCATATATTCATAAAGCTACAATTTTTCATATTTGACCTTGAACAATATGTTGATATTTTCTAATCTCTCACTTTGACAGGTCGTTTCTCTTAGACAAGTTTGCATATAAAGTATCATGCTTAAGTAAAGTTTATTAATTTTTGCAATAATTGGAGCTAATAGAATGTCAAGGTCAGTAAGTGGGCAAACTTTGGGTGAAATAAAAAATATTTTCTACCCTACTTTCTTTATAGCTAGTCTAGCATAATAAAGTAAACCACTTTATGTGAATGTCTAGCTTAAAGGCTAAAGGCTAAAGAGGGAGATAGAAGGAGTGCCAAAACTAATTTTGTCATTCTTCATTCTTTATTATTTGAATTTTTGGTAGTTACACTTATTATTTAAAACAAACACATTATAACAGTAATTATGAAGTACACTTTGAATTCAAGGAAATGATGAAACATCAAAACAAGATTTATCAGCATATGAATTAATTCGTATATTATATTAATAGTAGGAACTTTTTTAGCATATCAAATTTGGCATAGGCCTACTTTTTGAATTTTTGCCAAGCCTACAATTTTACATTATCTTTTTTTAGTTTCTAGGATAATAGGATGCATTTTTTTACTTCATGTTTACATGGAGTACTTAAGTATTTTAAGCAATGTTCCAATGGTTTTTTTTATTTGTATTTTGATAAGGAAGTTTTATTAATTGCTTTTGAATTAATGGTACTTATTTATTATTTATTTGTTAGTTAAAATGCCAAAGAAATTTAAAGGCCATTCAAAAATGTAGTTGTTTCTATTGATTTTGATCAATTGCCTTAAATTAGCCAAAACTTTATATGCACAATTTTCAAAATCAATTTTTTTGTCAAAAACTGATTCATTTTTAAAAACAACTAATAGAAAATTCCGGTGTTTTTAGGTAGAAATTACTATCTTTAAAAATTTTCTAAGAGAGTTTTTACCACTTCTTTGAAATTTGAATTTACAACTTTGTCATTTTTTAATTTACTCGTGTGTTTTATATATATAAATTTTGGTATTTGCATAGAATTCAATTTTAAATACTTCTTTCAATATGACGGTAATATTTTTTTGAAATTTCATCAAATATATGTATAATAGTTTTATATATTTTGATTGCACTTAATATGCAAAGAAAATCACTAAATAAATATTTATATTTTGCAAATAGCTTATTTTTAATTTGCTTTATGGCATATGAAAGTTTTAGTGTGACTTAAATTAATATTACCACTCACTTATGAAGAAAAATCTGTGTTGCTAAGTTTTACCAAAACACTTATATTTTAATGTTGTTCACTTTTGGTAAGTCAAATGCTTTTTTTTTTTCCCATAACAATGCTTTATTAAAGCCATTTTTTGCTATACTCTTAACACATTGTCATGGAACTACTAACATTTTACTATAGAGATATTTTTTTTATATCTAATTCACAGGGTTATTTATATACTGTTTATTGTATACTAGTTTGAAATATACATTCCTAATGTAAGTTACCTTTCAAGAAGTACATGGTATTAAAAATTAAACTGATTTTATATAGTTTCATTTTTCTCATTCCTATGGTTTATTGCCATTGTTAATTTTCTTATTTTCTTATTATTATGTTCTTGTTAGTTTTTTAATGTATATTTTTTAAATTGGTTGGTTGTATTATATTTTGTTAAGTTTTGAAAATGTCAGTATTGAAGAGGGTAAAATAATGCTATTAAAAAAAATACATTTTTAACAACAGGTTTTTATTATTATCTTTAATTATGCACATGAAGGGTTTATTTAACAATATTTTGACTAATTTATATATATAAATATATTTATAGTGGGTACAGTGCATTTTTTTAAACATTGCTAAACTAGGGATATTATTCATGTTGAAAAGTTTTAGTTAAATTTAGATTACTTGACCAAGGTGCTGTGAAAATGATCTTGTTTAGTCAACCCTTTATATAGAGAAATTCATGCCTTATAAACTTCAATGCTAAAGATTTGTACTTTTATTTAAATATGCTAGCTACTTGTTTGAAATTTGGCCTTTAGATGCTTATTTATCCATTAAAAATGGGCTCTACACTACAATTTATTATCCTATTCTATTTTTTTAAATACATTTTTTGTGTGATAATTTGTTACACAGTTTATTGTTAAATAATTTTACAATAATTTTGATACATCAGTGGGCTTTACCCTTGTCCAAAATCAATGGGATGTATGCAAGAACAAGACTTAGCAAGCCCAGATTTTGTTTCAATGACGCATTCAATCTATTTGCACTGAAGTCACATCAAAGTTTGTCTTAAGCATGCTTTGGCTGTACCTGGGCCTTACTTGGGTTACACTACAATGATATTCCTCAAGATTTCATGGCACACATGGACTATTGAGACGGCATATTCTTTATATTGCTTTGTTTTTGCGACCGAATATGGTGGGCCTAAATTATCTAGGTCTTGATAAGCCAACTAAACAATTAATATACATCAGTATATTATAACGGATACAAATGTAAAGTCTCTGAAATTATATTGATCAAGCCATACTTACTTTTTGGAAATTATCGATAGGCCCAAAATTCCTCGTTATTTATTCGCAACCAAAGTCCTATCTTGGGTTTTTATATGTTTTACATATGATGTGCTCTGTTCCAATAAATAGATTCACTCTTCTTCTCTCATAACCATGCTTTTAACTTTTTCCACCACTCTAACAAATCTTTGTTAGTTTATAAACAGTTTTGTTAACTTTATGAGCAAAATCATCACTCTGAAAGGAAATGGATTTAAATAATTTTACCTTATGTTGGGATGTGGTACCTCTTTGTAAGATCTCATCATTTGACTGCTACGTTCTAACAAGTCATGTGATACATTTGAATTTTAATGTGACTTTACTGGTGTTTGATTTGTACTCCCATCTTGCTTGGAATCGTTCTTGTCAAAAAAAACATATACCTAGTCATTGTGTCTCCATGTCTTTGCTTTATAAATCAAAATCACCTACTGATTCAACTCAAAAAATCAAAAACAGTTATTCCATCATGGGAACAAATTTGAATTTTAAAGTTTGTAACAGCTTTGCATAACAACTTTGAACAAACTTTATTCATATGAACGTGTTTGGGTAAAAAGCAACTCTTATTCATACCACCCATTGTATCATTTGGGGATGTACAGCCCCATGACACTTGTGCTAGGTTCATGTAGAAATACTAATAGATGGAGAAGGGGATATTGAAACACCTAGTTTCCAAATTTAAATATATTATACGCCTATCATAAAGTATAGTTTTCAAGCACATTCTTCAAACATTTGGAATAAATGTTACTAATACCTGCAATATAAATGTTTTTTTTTGTTTGTTTTTTTGTTTGATATATAAATTATGTATTTCTCTTTTGAAAACCCACTAAATGATCTATGTAAAAATATATTTTTTGTATGTTAAACTGATCATGGTTTTATATATCTTTTCTGTGTTACTTAAATCAATATTTTGTTTTATTTTTTTATCTTGCTATCATACCAATGCTGCTATTAATATTTATGTAATTTTATAAAATTGTTACTTTAAATAAAAAAAATAGCTCAACACATTTTGTAAATTTGTTTCAATATTAATATTCAAAAAGTTATTTCCTTCTTTTTTTTAAATGGTAACTAATAACATAGTGGTTGTCCCTTAATTAGGGCTCTGCGAGTACTCAGATTTTGAGAATAGCTTGTCATTAAAGCTTGGTATCAAGATCAAAAGTTTTGTAAGCTTGTTATTTTCGAGCTTTCTCTTGATGTACGTATATACAAATAAATTTGTAAAAAACAATGTTAATTGGTAAGTATAAGCTATTTAATTAAGATGATATCAGCAGTTAAACTTATAAATCATTCAGTAACTTAACAAATTGTTAAAATTATTATAAAATTTCACATAACAACGAAATAGATCTCTAAAACTACTTTCTACCGGTAAACAAATTCAATATTTTCGTCCATTTTATATTATCTTTGATTTAGGTTATATTGCAATGACAAAACAATGAAACTAAAAAAAAACAAATCACTAAATTCTAATAATATATATTTTTACTATATTTTTACATGGTGCTTTTCTAAAATATTAATTTCAGATAAATTAAAAATTTTACACTAAGAATATGTAGTTTATTGATTTTTTTGAACTGAGTTACTATTTTAATGTAAAGGCTTTTTTTTTACTTTTCTTAATTATCCTTATATTTACTTCCTCTAATTTCCTCTATTTAAAAAAATATTTTGGATCTTTTAAGATACTATTTGCATCTGATAATTAAGTTTAATCATAATAGGTTTGTTGCAGGGCGACTGAAAGGGTATCAAGCCAAACTTCTTATTTTAATATTTAAAGGCTTAATTGAATGTATAACATAACTCTAAATGTATGCTGTCGTTATTTTAAACATAATGCAACAGGGGCCAACTGGATATTGACTTTCTAAGGAATTAAACTAGACATGTCTTGTAAAAAATGATTGTAGTTTGATTTTAACTACTTGTTTCCTAAGGCTCGGACACACCGGTGAGCAGAATGGCAAACCTGCAACAAAGCCGCACACATTTCTCCAATCAACCCAATGTTAGTATTTCGACAAACTGTCAAAGTGAGACGCACGAATGAACATTTCGACCAACATAGTTTTTACTTCAACCTAGAGATAAGAATAAAACGTTCTCTTTGATTTACGGTTCATTGAGTATTGTTTCTAGGATTTAAAAAGGTAAATTTGAAACATAAATATCTTCAGGCAGGGGTGGTGGAACTGTAGGGTGGGTGAGTGGGGGAGACGTCCATTATTCTAAAAATGTGATTACTTATTTTATAAAATCTAATAAAAATTTTAAAATATTTATTAAATCTAAGTTGTTGATAGACAATAATATTAATAAAAAAATAAATCTCTGCACGGATGTCTTTTTTTTACTACGCTTCTTCAAGGCGAACTGGATTCAAATATATATGGCTGCCGATCCTGGTTGATATGTATTATCCTCCTTGGGTTTGGACGATACTAATGGAAAAACAGCGAATCGAACACCACCACCACCACCTGTCTGTGTTCGCCATGCAGTTCAGCGCATGGTTCGCTGTTAGGTTCACCATTCTGCTCGCTGGTGTGTACATGGCTCTATGTAACAAATTTTCCTTTGGAATCCTTCATATCACCTGTATCTGTATACTACCCTCCTGGAGACACTCGGAGGTGTTATTTCAAAGAATAGAATTAGCACTTTAATAGATTAGTGTAAATTAATGAGAAAATGCTATCACTTGCGTCCAATAAAAAAAACATATATATATATAAGTGCTTAGTAAAAAAAAAAATACATAAATTAAACAATTAAGATAGTTAGCTGATCAAACTATTTAAAGCTCTTGGTAATGTTAGTAATTAAGATTTAAAGCTTTTAACCAATAAAAATCTTAAATGTTTTGATGGAAATGTAACTACTGAATAATTTTGTGATAAGGCAAACAATTTCTTCTATTAAAAATATTTTGATAGTACTGCAAGGATCAATTTGATTCATTATTTTGAACTCGGAAAAAAATAATTTAAACTTGTATGAAATTAGACTCTCTAATACCCTATTTGAAAATGCAATATTTGTATTAACATTTTTATAGTTTTATTTTTAGTTTGCCATGCCTTATAAATAAAATGTCTAGCACATAAATAAAATATTTCACAAAATTTTGAACATAATCTACTTTTGAATTCCCACATTGTCATTTGAAAGTAACCCTCCTCAATGCAAAGCAATGCCACTCGGAGATAAATAAAATTTGCGAGTGTATCCTTTTAGCTAGATTTTTTATGCTTAACAAGCCATTTCAATAATATTTGACAAATTTGTTATTTATAATGAAATAAGGAAAATTGACTATACCTAATTGTTTGGAATTTTTTTACCTGTATTCTAAAGGCTATAAGATACTATCAAATGGTTTAATTTTAAATAAATTATTGAAAATAAAGTTTATTAGTAAAATATTTTGTTCGCTAATATATTACTTTAAAGCTGGAATGAAACATTTCAATGAACTTTTCCAAACATAACAAGTATAATATAAGTTTTTTGTTTTTAAAATAATATGTTTAAAGTTAATTTTTAATCAAATTAAATGTTAAAATGAGCTTCATCTGTTTAAGCACATCTTTGACTACAACTTATTTGACATAAATTAATCAATCGCCTCGAAGTAAATAATACTTTATCCATTATAATGTATTTTGTATCAATATGTTAGACTTTGATAAATATATTTAAATATCATTGTAAATACAGACATTTGTTTTGTTAGCGGTGTTGCTTACTTGGTGGAATTAAAGTTGCTGTGCGAGTTGCATCTCAAGTATTACAGTCTAGAAAATCTCCTCACACAACTCTTGAGATATTCGTATTTAACACCTCAGTCCTTCCTTTTCTCCTAATAATGGCCCAATAAAGGTTTTTTTCCTTCTAGACTGCTTGTTTACCTTAAAATATTTTCCCTCTTTTTCTTATACACAAACACACACACAAAACACTATACTCTGATATCACTATTTATTTCAGTATAAAATTGACTAATATAATAAAAATTACTTTATCGGCTCTTATTTTGAATAAACACAAGGAATTTTTTTAAATTTACATATTCACACAATTTACTCAAATAGTCTAAATATTCAAAGCTATAGACAAAAAGAGTTCTACAAACTATTTTAATTAAAATACCACACATTCAGAGCTTTGGATGGTTTATAAAAAATATAATTAAAAAAAACTTTACATGCAAATTAATATTTGTGACACACGAAAATGTATGGTTATTTAAGATTGGGAAACATTTTATTTCTTTGTTAAGGCTGTAAAGTGGTTAAACAAGTCCAGAGACTAATAAGAGGACGGACCCTGGCAGCTAAAGTTCGTCCAAAGCAATTTAAATTTATTGACAACTACAGTCCCGCATCACTATTATGTCAGACTGTATTGCTGGTGACAGGTAGGTTGGGGTTCAAATCCCGGTCGGATGTTCTGAAAGTTTTTCTTTTTTTTTTCTAAATAGTTTCCCATTCTTCCTTTGTCCAAATGTGGGTATGTTTCTTCTAAAATTATACCCTTCTCATCTCTATTTTATTAGCTTAGTTATTAATTAATATCTGCTTGTGTATAGCCTGAATTAATACTAAGACACGGTGGAAAAAACCCCTCCAGACTCGATAGTCTCGCGAATGTTTTGTCACTTTTGGGGAAGAAAGTCATACTGACTTAAAATTGTTAAATTGATAAAATACCAATGTTAATGAGAAGCCATATATCTGTAACTAAAGCCAAAGGGACTTGGAGTTTAATATTGTCCTACATTGATATACAAACTTATGAAATTAATTTAAATATAATTAACTGGAATGATTTAGTGAGGTCATGTAAAATAAATAGTTAACAGACTATGCTGTGAGAACCTACAAAACTAAACTAATTTAGAAACATTACATTGGCGACGAGGATGGGATTCAAGTAACTTAGTTCGTTAAAGTCAATGTTGGCCATGGCTGGTTGTATTGGGCATCTTAAGGAATTTAAATTTAATTTAAGAGAGATCGCTCAGCAGGTGATTGCTGCAAACACATTTTTCGAAGATAGAGATGTTAAAAGGGAACCTGAAATTTTCAAAATGGCCGCTTGTCAACAGGGTATAAATAATCGTCCTCCCAAACAGAATTTTGATCCCTGTTCTCCTTGTGCTGTTTGCGGTTATACAACTCACTCAACAGCACAGTGCAGGTTTGGCAATTATATTCGTGCCATTTGTAAATGTAGGGGGCACTTAAAAAGAATGTATCCTTCAAAATTCAAGCGGGTCACCTCTAACCTTATGGAAACAGAGGAGAGGAAGGGAGCACAGGAAATATTTAGTTTTTTTTTTAACCTCAATCACTCTGATGTTGAGAGGTTACCATTCAGTATTGAGGTCACACTAAATGGTGTTCAAATGATTGGACAGCTAGACACTAGGGCTACCTGCAGTGCTATGTCAGAAAGGTAATACAAGAAACATTTTCAGGATGTACGAATTATAAAGAAAAATGAGATAGTTACATTCTACACTGAAGACCTGCAAATAATTCCGTTAGGCAGATGTTCACTTCCAGTTGCCTTTAAAGGGCAGGTAAAACACATAGATTTCCATGTAATACTTAATGATGGCCCTCTTATCTTAGGGAGAGATTTCATACATGTCTTTGGTTTTAAGTTCAGTCAAGTGAACCAAGTAATGATGCCAATTGTTGACCTCAAAAAAAAAATGATTCAGATGTTCCCAGAAGTGTTTACTGACAAATTGGGCACCTTTAACAAGGCAAAAATGTCCCTCAAGTTGAAGCCAGGGGCAGAACCAAAGTTTTTCAAACCAAGAAACATTCCATTTGCTTTCAAACCTAAAGTAGAGCTAGAACTTAAGAGGCTTCAAGATGCAGGTGCTATATCTCCAATTAAATATAGTAAATGGGGAACACCAATAGTGCCTCTAGTGAAGCCTGATGGCTCTGTTAGATTATGTGGTGACTATAAAGTAACACTTAACCCATATTTAGAAGTAGACAAGCATCCCTTACCTCATGTAAATTATATATTTTACTCAATGCAAGGGTCTACTACTTTTACCAAAATTGACCTCAAAAATGCCTTTCAACAGATTGAATTAACTGAGGACTCAAAAGAACTAGTTACTATTAGTACCCATAAAGGTCTATTTTGTTATAATAGATGTCCTTTTGGCAAGATGACATTGTGGTAGGGGGACATACAATAGAGGAACATAATGAAAGGTTGAATATGGTACTGTCCAGGCTCAGGGAATGTGGATTGACTGCTAATATAACCAAGTGTGTGTTTCAACAATCAGAAATAATTTTTTTAGGCTACATAGTTGGGAAAGATGGGTTGAAATTAGACCAAAATCTAGTCAAACCAGTACTAGAGGCTGAAACACCAAAATCAGTCAGTGAATTAAAGTCATGTCTAGGTATGGTAAAATATTACAGGAGATTCTTGAAGGGGGCTTCTGTCATCTTAAATCCTTTGTATGAACTGATTAAAAAGGGGGTTCCATGGAAGTGCACCTGGGATTTTAATCATACCTTTAATCAATTTAAAAGTGCACTCACCTCAGCCCCTGTTTTGAATCACTATAATCTGGATCTAGAGCTGATATTGTCTACTGATGCAAGTCCTAGGGGCATCTCAGCAGTACTTAGCCAAAAGACCAAAGAGGCTATACGACCTGTCGCATTTACATCTAGAGTATTAACACAAACAAAGAAGAACTACTCCCAGATCCACAAGGAGGCCTTGGCCCTAGTTTATGGAGTACTTCAGTTTTCACAGTATCTTTATACGAGAAAGTTTATTTTGGAGACAAACCATAAACCACTCACTACAATCTTCGGCCCCAAGCGTGGAATTCCAGTCATATCAGCAAATCGATTGCAAAACTTTGCAGCAAGTTTGTCAAGTTTCAACTATGACATAAGATATGTTCCCTCAAGGAAAAATTGTGCTGATTATTTGTCTCGAAGCATCAGTAAGGATGATCCACCACAAGATCTCATAGTGAACCTCGTTAACTATGCAGAAGACAGCAAATATTTGAATAGAAAACTGGTTGCTTCAGAGAGTGTAAAAGATAAAATCTTGAGTAAAGTGATTAAGTTTATTCAAATAGGGTGGCCTAAATTGGTGGATAGGGAGCTTAAGTCATTTCAGTCGGTATCTAGTGAATTATACATAGATCAAGAATGCCTTTTCCGAGGGGACCGAATGGTAATTCCTGTAGCTTTACGAAATAAGGTCTTGGAAGAAATGCATAAGCCACATTTTGGAATAGTTAAAACCAAACTTATGGCCAAAAATTTATTTTGGTGGCCAGGGCTTGGCAAATAAATTTATAATTTGGTTTTAAGCTGTGGTCTATGACAGAAAGTACAAGGTTCCCCTGACAGGTGTGAGTTTATTCCATGGCCGTAGCCAGAAAAACCTTGGAGCCGTGCACACTTGGATTTTTTGGGGCCCATAAATGGGAAGACCTATTTGATGATAATCGACGCTCATTCTAAGTGGCTAGAAATTTGCCAAATGCTGTCAGTAACCACAACAGCCACAATTCGAGCCCTGATGGTTTTATTTGCT
>CABEEJ010004839.1:0-16562 GCA_901482245.1 Timema douglasi
TGGCATTCCCCACATTCACAAGATGTCTTGTCAGAGGTGAAGGAAGGGTTTGGTAATCAGATAAATCTGTGCCGGGACCGAGGTTTAACCCCGGACGGCAGCACAGAAGTCTGACACCTTACCCCTAGACCGACAGGTCACCTGTATATGTATATTTAAATTTTGTAAAAGGTTCAGTCTACCAAAATCATAATAGAGTTTGGTTAATCGGTGATGGTGAGGTTGTGCTTCAAATCCCAGCAGTGTACTAAGGATCTTCTTTTAAATGGTTTTCCCCTCTTCTTCGATGAAAATGTGATTACATTTTGTCAAAATTCTACTTTCCACAACCATGAATCGGTTATTTTAACACCGCATCTTACTACCCCTTCGGGTTATAAGCTAAAATGTTATAGTTAAAAGTAAATTTAAATTGGGTCCAATATTATTTATTTATTCGAGGCCGGGCCTTATTTATAGTTTTATTCCACTTAAAAAAGATTATTCACATCACTTCCACAAAAGGTCTTAACGAACATTGCTTCAAAATAACTTTAAACCATACAATTGAACATAACGAATAAAATAATTAATTGTATTATATTTAAAAAAAATTACAAGTATTTTCTATTTTCCAAGTAAATACGATGCCTGTATTAAGATATATTAATGTATGCAATATATTACAATATATAGATGAAATTCCAAAACAAAGTATAGGCCTAAATAATTACTTTTAATTATGTTTGAAATAATGTTTCGAATAGGATACAAATATTTTATTAAAATAAATGAACTATTGTGAGAAAACTTAAGCTTAGGTTATTTAAAATTATGTAAAATAAGTTATAGAATTTAATTAAAAAACTACATTTTAGTTATACACGTCTTGTCAGAGGTGAGGGAAGGATTTGGCAATCAAATAAATTTGTAACAGGACCGAGGATTGAACCCCAGACCCCCAGCATAGAAGTCTGACACCTTACCCCTAGACCACCAGGTCACCTGAATGCATATTATCTACATTATATATTTCATATGAAAGGGACTAACGTAAGGTGCTTATCTGTTACTTTCAGCGAATAAAAAACTCACTAATTATGTAAAGAAACAAATAATTAATCCGTTTAAATAAACTTCTGCAATGTTGAAATTAAGTTGATTAACTATAAAGAAAAATAATTTAAAGGAATTATACCAGCCTCTTTCAGGTAAGTGAAAAGTAAATAAAATTATGCATCGGGAAGGGATAGAACACCAGCCTCAACTGAATCAGATTCAAAAACATAAGTTAATAACTAAGCCTACTCCAGTTCTACCACTTGCAAACAGTTAAAACCCAAATAAAATAGTGTGGCATCCTAACGTAGGTACAGTAGCCTCATAGCTTCTTTGGTGCTGATTGATAGCTCACAGCTGACTTCTGACAGTCAACATTTAGATATATACCTAAATGTTGACTGTCAGAAGTGACAGCAGCTAAACACATGTTTTTGCAGATCATTTGGTTCGGCGTAGGGATACATAATTTGCACTAGTAACTTTTCAAAGCCATCAGATGTCAGTCAGCACCAAAGAGGCCATGGGGCTACTGTAGCCTACCAGATTTGGCCTGTACATTTATCCAATGAATGCTACCTAAATATAATGTGTGTGGAAACAAAATTTAATAGTAGGCCCATAATTTTACAAAACAAGATAATTTTGTTTAATGATGCTAACATTATTGTAATTTAACTCATTCACAGTGGGTTTGGTGAACTACAAAGTAATAATGTATAATCCTATTTTAGAAATGACCCCTTTTCTTCACTAATCTCTCTCACCCGCCATTAAATTATACAATTTAGAAACTTTAATTAATTTCTCTCTTCAGATAGATTTATGTATGTCCTGTATCTAATATTGTTATTGAATAAAACTCCAAAATATTGTTCAAACACATTAAAATTTGTAACCGGCAATTCACTGTCTGTATAGTCTGTTTAACTGTTATTATTATTATTATTTAGCACCGCGTCTTACTACCCGTTCGGGTTATATGCTTTAAGTACTAATTACACTAATGGATTAGGAATTGGGAAGGTTGAATTAGAGGAAGTGAACCTGCATTTGCGTGGAGGGAGAGTGGAAAACCATTTAGGGAAAACCACCCCCAGTTCACCCGACCGAGATTCAAACCTCGATCTCCCTTGTCAATGGCAGACTTCAGTCTAGTCTACTGTGAAAGTAGCGCATTAGACCACACGAACACCAAAGCAGGTACTGTTATCACTTCTCTTACTAATATTTATGAGAATACTTGTAAATGCGACTAATTCCCCTATTACATTTAAATTGTCTACCAACTAGTCTGCGAACTCTTATTTTACAATTTGTTTGATACCATATATCAGACAATTATCATCTAAATATCACGAGGGTTATTAAACTTTTCAAGAAATATTTGAATGTTCTGATGTAGGCTACATCCATTAATACTGGTTCAGATATTTTAAAAATCAACACCCTAATTTTTAAGTGTTTCGATAAATAAAGGTTTGTACTGTAACAAATAAAATAAAATAGCTAGCATGTTTAACACCAAGGTCATTAACGAACAAATATTTTTAATAAAAAAATTGACTGAATGACTTGTCAAGAATCGTTTGTGCAAGGCTAGTGATGTAGCTGGCACTCTGTTAAAGTCATGGCCATGTCATTAAGAATGTTTTTTAGGTTTTTTTTCCAATTAGGTTTTCCCCTTCTCTTCAAACAAATGCTAGTGCATTTTCTATGAACTTTTCAGCTATTTATAACCCTAGGGTTATATAATAATAATAATAATATACAGCACCATGTCTTACTACCCGTTCGAACCCTAGAGGTGGCAACATAAACAGAGACAAAGAATTGTATATTAAACCACAAAAGTAAGGTGTCCGTTATGCTCCCCTTGTCCTCGCCTATATTTTAAGCGGTTTTGTTGAACTTTGTGTGTTGAAGGTTAGGCCTATTAATCAGACCATGAAGTTAAAAAAAATATATAGTAATTTAGATTGGATGAGGCTAAGCTAGAAAAGCGTACCAGACCCAAAGAATAAATATTAATAAGGAAAATGGGTGTCCAAACAGTGGTTGCAACCTTAACCTAGTCACACTTACGACATTTTCTCTGACTGTGTTGTGAAATATCTGTTCTCGAATATCAGCATCATCTTCCATTTTCACCTATTTGTCAATATTTTCTCTGACAAGTGGGGCACACTATAAAAACACATTTTTTTTTCAGTTCACTCCACTAGAATACAATCAAATACGATAAGGAATCTTCTTCTCATAGCTTAAGGAATAAACTACTTTATAATATTTTAAGCAGCTAAGCCACTCTTGTCAATAAATGAAGCACACATTATATTATTCAAAACAATCGGAGTGACAAATAATAAAATGAACATTACAGAAATTAACTGAGAAATAACTTCGTCTCTACAATCACACATCATAAATACGCTTTTAGAAGCGCTACTACTAGACCTAGACAATACTAATAACTAAACTCTTCAAAGACACTAGAATGTCGCCAGCTAGTAGAATAAAAAGCTACTACTACAATAGCTTCTAAAGGTTTTAATATTAACTGCTAGGTAGCAGTGTTGTGCTCTTAAAGGAGTGCAGTCATCTAACTGACCGACTTAGTTGCTACTTTACCCGCTAGAATGTGCCCATGATTAAATACAAAGTTGTTTATTTTATCACAAACTAGTTTTCTCTGAAGATTCTTAAAAACACGTGTTGATCCATCAAATAACTATTATAGGTTGATTAATTTAATTATGGTTTAGATTTTCTATTTAAGTTTGCCATGTTAGGTGAATTTAATGTCAACCTAGCCTCATTTAATTTTATTAAAACCTAGAGATTTAAATGTAGGGTGTATAACCTAGTTATTAAATTAGGTAAGCTACATTAGTATTTTCAAGTTAATATTCTACGATGTGGCAAGATCAAGACACTGTTACATCACTGGCACAAAATTGAATTATTTTCGGTAATTTTGTAGAGAAGGCAATATAAGTAATTTGACTACAGAAGTATTGATATATTGATAAACTAGGGTTCAGTATTTTATGAAAAATATTTATGCCTATGCTATATTCTTCGCCTGCAATACCGCCTTGTAACCAACTGAACTTATTCAAACCTTCCCACTAAGGTCATTACGAATTAAAAAAACACCCAGGCCTAAACATACTAGACTTTATTTAGCTGTTAATTTTAATGCCATGTTATTGATAGCTTAAAATAGTAAGCAGGGTAGAATGCCTCTTACATTATAGTGATATATTGTAAATCTACTAATTGCTTATACAACCCGCCTTTGTCTCGCATGCTTCGAACATACAATCCAATAAGCAATAGTGACAAGTCTTTTAGCACACACTAAGTCTTGAAAACAAATTACTTAACTTCTTTCGGGTGCCACATTAAATTACCTCTATAAAATATCTTTATTTTATATGTTTATTTTCCTCGGTCCCGGCACAGATTTATCTGATTACCAAACCCTTCCTTCACCTCTGACAAGACATCTTGTGAATGTGAGGAATGCCAAGGCCTCCACCGTGGTTCGGATCCCACGTTAAACTGTAGTTCCTCCATTTCATCTCACAATCACTGTACCATTACACATTATCGTAAGTGTGTATAACCCGAACGGGTAGTAAGACGCGCTGCTAATAATAATAATAATAATCATCATATGTTTTACTTAGTATGTCAATTTTTAATCAATATAGCGAACTGCTGTTGAATTGGTAGTTGGCTTCCTAGCAATACTTAACGATTGTGTTTCTTCAAGTAAAATAAAATACATTTCTTCCAGACTATGTTTCAGAGGAATTTTCTCAAACTTAGATTTGAAACTATCTAATCAAACTAAACTTGGACGAATCATCACCATTAAATAAAATAAGTTCCCCTTAAAATTTTGCACAATTATATCCAACTTGTTTTTGTTTATTTTCAGATT
This sequence comes from Timema douglasi, assembly GCA_901482245.1. Classification (NCBI taxonomy): domain Eukaryota; kingdom Metazoa; phylum Arthropoda; class Insecta; order Phasmatodea; family Timematidae; genus Timema; species Timema douglasi. The sequence goes on from CABEEJ010004839.1 coordinate 4,991, forward strand.
CTTCTCCATTATTGTGTGGTTAAACAATAACACAAATGGCCGATACATTTGAAAACAAAACATCGGCCAATCATAACGAAAATAGGTCCAGCCAGTAAGAAACTTATTTGTAAATGAGTGTCAAAAAGTTAGTGTCTTCAATGAGTAAAGTAATATCTCTCCCCCTTTTGGGGCCGACACGGGAGAGTGTTTCATGCGCTGCGCAGTTGATATCACTCGGCCACGTTCTCGCTGTACCCACGGACACGGTGTACGGCCTAGCGTGTGACGCCCAGAACGCCGCGGCGGTATCACAGCTGTACGCTATCAAGGGCCGCACGCAGGATAATCCCATATCAATATGTGTGGGGAGAATCGAGGCTGTGGAGATGTGGGCCGAAGTGGGTCACCTTCCGCCCGCCATTTTGGATTCGTTGCTGCCAGGGCCTGTCACGCTCGTATTCAAACGCTCTGGAAGATTAAATCCTTTGCTGAACCCTCATAGTAGTAAGGTAAGATACAATTTTAAATACGACTTCACCGTTGGAGGAAAGGCCATCACCATGCATTTTCTTTATTTTATACTTATTTAAAAATATATACTATATCATGTTCATGGGTTCAAACCCAGTCGGGGTCAACGGATTGTTCTTGAGCGATAAAAATCCGTAGCACAACTTCCTTCGAAGGGGAAGTAAAGCCGTCGGTACCGTGTCGATTGTAACATGTAAAAGAACCCTGGAAGGTATGTGAGAATACCTTTCCAGCAAAATTTGTAGGCCCTTTTGTTCTTGCTCATAGAAATTCTCGTGTGCTGATATAATCAACTGGTTCAGAAAGTGCACATTAGAGACCTATTATAAATAAATTAGTGATATTTTATATTTACTAATACTCTGGAATTGGATATGTATTAGAAAAAAAAAGAAAAAAAATATCATAAAGGCAGGCTACCTACTGTAACCTTTTGTCTTTTATAACTAAAACGTAAAAAAATGTGATGTTGCTACAACTGCATCAGAATTGTAAACACGGGCACATCTCACCTTTCTCTATATACTTATTTAATCTGTATGCGTTCTTAGGTTGGTGTTCGGATCCCGGAGAGTAAGTTTATACGTGACCTCGCCAACTGTTCTGTATCGGCGCTAGCCTTGACAAGCGCCAACACTTCAGGGCAAACCTCGTCTCTGGAAGTGTCCGAGTTCAGACACCTGTGGCACATGTTAGGGGCAGTTTTCGACGCGGGTAAACTGGGAGAACTGAGGGAACAGCGCCAAGGTTCGACCGTCGTCGACCTCAGCGTTCCGAGGAGGTTCTCCGTGTTGAGGCCGGGCGTCGCTTACGCCAACACGACCAAGATTTTGGAGAACTTTGGTTTGGTGGACGCTTATAAGTTAAGAGAGGTCGGAATCTGTGATACAGTGAGTCAGGACGTGAAGCACCCTAGACGGCAATGAGGAAACAACAGGTTTTAAAATATGTCAACAGGATCTAATTAAATGTGTATGGGGTGAATTTTTTATACTTAAGCTACAGTCCACTATTCATTGGGAGGGCCTTTTAAAAAATAGATTTTTTTTTAGCCAACTTTGATAATATTTTATTATATCTTTACTTTACATGTATTGATTTTTTTCAAAAATGATAGCTGAAGATCACACCATTTGATGTGTGAATAAGTGAAGTAGATCTCATAACTTTTCAATTCGTCAGATCTCTTGTTATAAAAATTGGACTGTAACTTTAAGGGTGCCATCTTTAGATAGAAAAAACTTAATCAGTACCCTCCAAGTTGTAAGTATATCGGAGATGATAATCTGATCTTACATCCATTACTGTTTCCAACCTGTGTCCAACCCTTTTATTAAAGTCATTTATTTTCCACAACTGGCTTGCTAGGCCTGTCGTAGCTTCATATGCCTTATAATTTAACTTTAGGACAGGCACAACATCCAGTCCCCAGCCGTTCTTTCATCACTTTGAAAGGGAAAGGGTAAACCCACATTTCGCCATTGGTAAACTTTTCCGCCATGCCAGGAATTGAACCCGGGACCCTTAGCTCAGTAGACAGACATGCTAACAACTGAGTTAAGGTGTTAGATAATCTGATAATCATTAAAATAAAAAGCNTTTTTTAGTAATAATTTTTAATTTAGAAACATGTCTTACAAAAATTAACTGTTTTTGATTTCATTGCAAACACAAAACAAGTGACATTTTTGAAGTATTTGTCACTTGTGTCACTTTATGCAGCGATAGTATGTCATATTGAGACTTGTTTTCCGTTACAGAGCTCAACCTTTTCCCTTGTTTTTAAAACTAGATTTCAACATGGTTATCGTAACTAAATATAACATAAGCAAACCTGTTTATTTCAAACTACAGTTGTTAATGTAAATATTTTAAATAAATGAATAAATAATGAACTTAGGTTCATACAATAACAGATAGTGTGAACACTTTATTTCTAAATATTATAAAAACACACAAATATTGCATGATCTAAACGTCTAATTCGCTTACATCAACAATATAAAACCATCCTCTACATAAATTAAAAAAATTTATAAGAATAGTTATCTATCTAGTGCTAAAAGTTTTAAAGATACACTTTTAATTATTTCATACTTCACACCGCTAAATGGCAACCTATAGAGAGTAAGCTCTTTTTAGCAATTATGGATCTGAAAGATTTTGTAGAGAGTGTATTTTTTTTAAATAAGGTTTTGAATTACTGATAAGATGTTGGATACGGAGGTGGGGGGTAGGCAGCCGAGAGGAAGACTAAGGGACATGGCTGAAGGGAGTAAGGAGGAGGGGGAGAGGTGGTGGAGAGGATTATGTTCCAAACAGACCTGATCAGTGGCTGGAAGCTGTTTATGATGATGATGATGATGATAGGAGACAAAATAAACATGGCTCAGCTTCACAGTAAATACTCTTCACTAGAAATGTCGTCGCAAGCACAATTTATATTCACAATATCTACTACGAAAAGTGAAGTTACAGACAAAAAACAAAGCCAAGTTTTTTTAAATAGTTTTCTATTATACTTCCACACAAATGTGGGTACATTTCCTAGAAATATAACCTTACTCATCCCTTAAACAATTGACATAATTAATACAAAAGTGTGCATCCCAAACAGGTAATAAGATGTGGTGCTTGAAAAAAAAAAAAGACACATTAAGACATTGAAAATATTCTCTTTACAAGTTCACTGTAATAGCCGCCAACATCCAGGAGAAAAAAAAAATAGTAAATATAATAAGTAATAATAAAAGTGCCCAATTTCGCCAGGTTATCCTAAATGGGCACTATTTTTATGTTTACTATAATTATTCAAGGTACAAAAATATCAGCCAACTCATTTTAAAATCTGATATTTTCTCACTTGCACACAAATTAATGATGGCAGCAAACAAACTTTCATATATTAATGTTGATGTCTTTTTATTTTGTAGAATTTGTAAAAATTTTAAAACTTAGCTATAATTTTATTTTCTTAAATTTCACAGAAAATTCGATTGTGTTGACACCTGTGCAATGTGATAACAGTAACTGTTATGATGGGTGGTATTCTGAAAAGAACCTTATCCGCTGCCAGATAACTCAAGAGTGTGAGAAAGTTATTTTTATCGGAATTACACTCTTTAAGTACGCTGTACTTGAATTTTATTAAGAAGAACCTTTTAAAAAAAATACAAACTTTTTTTTATGGCCAAAATTTACAACACTCAACTAAATCATCAATGTTATTTTATAGGTACTGATAATATCCATCCAAAAATGATAGCTGCAGATAACATGACTTGACGTTTGAATACATATAAATAGTTCTAATATATATCTTTAAGGAAAAACTCTTTTCGCTTTATGAAGTACTAGTTATATTACATTTGGAAGAAGTTACATGAAAGGTGGATGGAAAACATATATTTTTATTTATTATTTAGCACCGCGTCTTACTACCCGTTCGGGTTATACGCTTTAAGTACTAATTACTCTAAATGGATTAGGAATTGGAAAGGTTGAATTAGAGGAAGTGAACCCGCATTTGCGTGGAGGAAGAGTGGAAAACCATTTAGGAAAAACCACCCCCAGTTCACCTGACCGAGATTCGAACCTCGATATCCCCGTCCTCAGCAGTTGAGCTCAACACGACAAGCGCGTGAGCCAACTACGCCACCGAGGCGGGTGAAAACATATAAAAGGTAACAAACACAATATGGCTTTTACAACAAAAAGAAGAACACAGTTTACACTTTACACTGCTGCTGTTAGGTAAAGAGGTAATGGCTGCCTCTTGAAGAAAATGGATCGTTACTACCCATTCGATCGACCTAGGCTTCATTATATCGCGACTTCCTAAAAGAGGAGACCAAGTAACCTAGTAACTATTCTAGTTGTCAAATAAAGTTCTTCCTATGAAAAATAGACTATATCATGTTCTGCTTTTAATGTACCTAGTGTATAACATATAGTCGTCAAACTAATTTGGTCTGGTTTGTCATTGACAAATCCGAGGTCCTGTCCAGGAGTAGGAAGATAACTTAATGGTCTCCTACTCACCTTTCACACAAATGCGGGTACTACAGGTAGAAGAGTAGGTTTACATATATATATTAGAGACGGGGCCCTTGAATCCTTATATATATATTCGAGGATTTGAGAAAATATCAGATTCGAGACTCGAGTTCTTAAAAAAATACTATTTTTTTTCATTTTTTAATTGAGATTTGTTTTAGAGCTCTAATACTGCTAATTGGTGATTTAGAACCAATTATAAGACAAATTCATAACCAGGCCCCAGACCATTAATTTATCACATAACTGAATGTATGAATGGATTTCTCCTAACATTTAGTTCATATTTCTATTTCCTCTGAAGTTCATAATTTTTTCCAAGATTCAAATTAGATATTTAGAATTCAAAAGTTAAATGAAGAATCATATATGTAAATTAGTGGATCTGACCCCAACTCTAATATATAGGTATAACCCGAACAAGGAATGAGATGCAATAGAAATAAAAATAGTTATTTATTGCTCTCCCAGAGTGCAGGATTAGAAGCGGCTTGAAACCACAGTTTGTTTAGTTTCTCGGTATAACTTTCACCCAGAAATCTGGCGGCGAGAGAGTGAACCCGGAGATAACATCGTCAGGTTTAGGTATAGGCCTCCCAGCTGGTGCGGCGAACGTGAAGTTTTGTAAGAGAGCGGAGAGGAATAGATAATTGACATGTCGGGAGAATGTCTCTCCAACACACACCCGCCTGCCTGCCGGACAGACACACAAACAAATTAAACATTTATAAAGTTGAATAAATATTGGCTTTCTGTCTTGACCCCATCACATGTCTCTAAGGATATTTTAATAGATAAAGTATTAACTAAACTATATGAGCTTTTTATCACCATTTTATTTTGCATATTTTAGTAAAGATTGTTGTGTTATAATAGTGCTTCAATTCTCCAGTTTAAAAAAATACAATTTAAAAATCTATTTAACATTTATTTTTTAGAAAAAAATCTTTATTTATCATGTAACTCACTCCTTAATCCTCATATTTGATCTATTTTAAACAAACATACAAGAGCTATTTTTATTTTTCAAATATTGGTTATCAGTAAACTACTATTTAATTGTACATAACATTTTTTTGCTTCGAGAAATGACCATTTAACATTTAAATATCAAGTTTAAATGAAATTCATTTAATCGTTTCAGCTGCAATGCAGACAGAAAGAGAAAAAAATTGCAAATCCCACATTCAGTTTTGGGGCACCTTAAACATTAAAAATTCATATTTTTAGTATTAAAATTTCTCATGATTATAATATTTTATCTATTTGAAAAAGTAAAATATCATACAAATGTGAGAATGTTAACTTATTATTCGTAAATTTGAAAAGTGGCACGTGGATATGAGTACTAAGCCCAGGAACCTGCGTCTAGGTGTCATTTTTCAAATTTTTAAATACTGGATATGGCTGAAATCAATATATTTTTTTTTTTTAAAAGGCGGGATGAGTGTAAGGTTTTAAAACTTGTGTAAGTCACTTTCATAGTTTATAACAAATGTTTGTCTATAAGCTGTGATCATAATTTAGTATATGTATGCTAACATATGTATGTACTATCAAACATTGCATATATTTGGAAAAAAAAATTCAACCTATTTTGGGAATCAATCTCACATACTATATTTACCTAATTAATGACCAATTTTCAAATGGTATAGTTCAGCAACATTTTAAAATAAATAATCGGGTCGTGTTGTATGTTGGTTCATAAAAATATCTGCGGGCTGCACAGAATCATGGACTTTGTTATTCATATTGTAATATCTTTCTTCATTAACCTCTTATGTTTACCCTGATTGCAGCATCAAATTAGATTTTATAAAAAAAAGTGTATTTGACATCTAATATTTCGTGAAATTCACTCAGTTCCTTCTTGAGGCTAAGCTCTTGGTTCTCAAAACCCGTCAAACAGAAGTAAACAGAGAAGAGGTCAGCATCTAGCTAGTGACTAAAACACGAATAAATCATAGTGGGTTTTTAAAGTGTGTGCTAAAATTCTGCGGTTGGCCTCTCCGTAATTAATACGAGTTGCTTCCCTGTATTCCATCAACATCATCATCATCATCATCAACTGTTTCCAGCCTGTCACCGGGTCAGTTTAGTAAAATGCCTCCATCTTCCTCTGTCCTTCCACCATTCTTCCTCTTAATTTATTCCATTCTTCTTCTCTCAATTTTACATGTATTGTTATCTGCTCCTCTCATTTCTTTCTTGGATCCTTTGTGGTCTTTTTCCTAGATATCTCATTTCCATAAATTATCTTTGGCATCCTCTCTCTTTCCATCCTGATTACATGCACAAACCATCTCTGTCTTGCTTCCTCTACTATCTCATGTACTCCAACATCCTCATTACATGTCCATACCATCTCAGTCTTGCTTCCTCTACTATCTCATATACTCCAACATCCTCATTACATGTCCATACCATCTCACCCTTGCTTCCTCTACTATCTCATGTACTCCAACATTCTCATTACATCTCAACCTTGCTTCCTCCACTATCTCATGTACTTCCTGTATTCCCACTCTTTCCTGAATAACAACATTCCTGTTCTTGTTTCACCACCATGCTCCATTATCTGATCCGCGACTTACCTCCACCAAAAGGCAGGGTCAAATCTTGTTTGAGCAGTTGTCCTGCATCGTCTAGGAACCTCTCTGGTCTGAATACATGAGGGTCGCCCCACATTTCAGGATCATTGTGGGCAGCCCATAAGTTAGGTAGGATTACAGTATTCTAGTGAACATATACAAACTATTCTTTATTTAAAGTCAAATATAATTTACAAAATGTTTAGCTATAAAAAAAAAGTTAACAAACCTAATTTTAAAATGATACCCGCTTCGGTAGCGTAGTTGGCTAACGCGCTTGTCGTGTTGAGCTCAACCGCTGAGGACGGGGAGATCTAGGTTCGAATCTCGGTCGGGTGAACTGGGGGTGGTTTTTCCTAAATGGTTTTACCACTCTCCCTCCATGCAAATGTGGGTTCACTTCCTCTATTTCAACCTTCCAAATCCCTAGTCCATTAGAGTGATTAGTACTTAAAGCGTATAACCTGAACGGGTAGTAAGACGCGGTGCTAAATATTATTATTATTATTTAAAATGATAAATCAAGTGATTGCTACAACATATCATTCTACAGATTGTTAATATGTAATAAATTAAATATTGACAGGAGGATTGATGGGCAAGGCTTACACACTAACTGAAAACTGTAGGCCTCAAAGTTATTAGCTTGACTAATTACACTATTAGAAATATGTCAAGATAAGACTACCTTTCACGGTAAGCAATATGTACATTACCGCACATAATGAAGACAATTGAAAATGAATGTATTTTTGTTTGTCAATTTTATCTAAAAGCTTTGTAATTGTAACAAGCCAAAATTTGTTTTGAAAAAAAGTTTAAGCTGATAAATATTTAAAGCCATGTTTCTGAAGCTTTGCATATTTATATTTTCAGTATCGTGTAGTGTTACTATCTCAATTTCATGAACCATGACACCGGTTAATACAAAAGAATCATTTGTTTCCAAACGACTGTAACATAAAATAATCCTAACTTACTTTAGGTATGAAATATCCACCCAACGTTGTATCTTCTGTACATCTGCGTAATATTGAAAGGGGTGCAAGGGATTGCCTTCTATGGACCTCTCTCTGGATAGCCTCTATGTAGGGTAAGCTGAAATAATCAATATATTATGTTGTTTTGGGGTCAGTTTTATATTTGATAGCCTCCATGCAGGATAAGCTAAAAATAATCAATTTATTATGTTGTTTTGGGGTCAGTTTTCTCTCTCTCTGAATAGCCTCCATGTTGGGTAAGCTAAAAATAGAAAATATCTCATACTTTGTATTGAGGTCAGTTTTGATAAATATATTTTTCATATTGCTTTTTTAAAATTTAATAATTTTATATTCTTCTAATAAATGAGGAAATCTGACACCTTAGCTTAATCGGTAGCGTGTCTGTCTACTGAGCTAAGGGTCCCGAGTTTGATTCCTGGCACGGCCGAAAAATGTATCATCGGTGAAATGTGGGTTTAGTCTTTCACATCCAGGGATTGGATGTTGTGTCTGTCCTAGTTTTGAGTCAGATTATAAGGTATATGAAGCTACGACAGGCCTAGCCAGCCGGTAGTGGAAAATATATGGCTTTAATAAAATAGTGACCCAGGCCACAGGCTGGAAATAGTGATGGATGTATCGTAAAGAACTTGAGTAAGACACTTCTTAGAGGGTTTGGATTATATATATACATATATAATGTTGGTGAATCTGTCTCCAACATAAGTATTAGAGATGAATTGTCATCTGATATAACTATATGAGAAATGTCAAAAAAACAAACAATTACCACAAAAATCTATACAGTTTACACAGGGTGTTCCCAAAATAATTCACCCCTATATTAGAAGTAATGAACAGCTGATACATTTTTGTCATCGCTTGCTTCATTGGTTGAATGATCTGAGGCTTTATTTACTCGCAACAGAGATTGAACTGCCAATGACGGGTAAATCAAGGTTTGAATCCTGATTGGCTGTTCCGAAATGGTTTGCTTAGAGCCGTTTCCTCACTATTTTTTCACACAAATACATGTACACTCCGTTTATCTTGAAAGGTGACATGCTTACCGTAAATGTTTCCACCGTGGTGTTGTTTATAAGATAGGGCCATAGTGTATTTCGTCAAGGAAAGACTGCTACCTTTCAGGGTAAACAAAGTTTACAATTCCTCTAGACTCTACAATCCCCATCCCTACTCTATTAACATAAATAATATTAGAGGTGTGCAAAGATTCAAAAAATTTTGACTTTGCTCCGAATATCTGTTTGTTTGGATTTTGATTTGAAAATAAAATTTAAGAATTGACAATTATAAACCTTCATAAAAAATATTTAAAGTTATAACACACATTTAAGTTCCCCCGCCATTTTTTGCTGTTTCCACCACAAATTATTGGTTGTATAGCCAAAATCATTAAATTTTGTGATAGTAACTTAATTTATAATTTTGTAAATTATAATGAATACCTAAATTTACATTATTTATGCAAAGTATAATTTGAATCCATCATTTAATATATTAAAAAAAATATATATTTAAACTTCCATTTGGTTTCGGGAATGTCTCATATTATTCGATTCAACTTCAAAATTTAAAAAGAGGAAAAGGTTGCTGTGGTTAGGTCATGTGACGAGAATGGAAGAAAGCCTTGCAGAGCAAATAGAACGACGGAAGACCACGGACAAGATGGATGCTCCAAACACGGAAGGACATGGAGGTTAAAGGAGTGGACTAGGAGAAGTTTGGAGAGATCAACAGGAATGGAAGATGTTGTGCCAGACGACCACCAGAGGCAAACTCGTCAAATTATGATGATGATATATGTATAAACTAAACAAATAGCCAGAAATGGTAAAAACAAACTGTTGTCTGGCTAGTCAAGAGGTCTGCCTAGTATGGCAATAACACATTCACCCGCCTCGGTGGTGTAGTTGGCTAACGTGCTTGTCGTGTTGAGCTCTACTGCTGAGGATGGGGAGATCTAGGTTCGAATCTTGGTCAGGTGAACTGGGGGTGGTTTTTCCTAGATGTTTTCCACTCTCCTTCCACGCAAATGCGGGTTCAATTCCTCTAATTCAACCTTCCCAATTCCCAATCCATTAGAGTAATTAGTACTTAAAGCGTATAACCCGAACGGGTAGTAAGACGCGGATGCTAAATATTATTATTATTATTATTATTATTATTATTAATAACACATTCAGATGAAAGCGTTCATTCTGGATCTTGCCTTGATTTATCATCCAATGAGGGTGTCCTATCTCGTCCAACGACGTCGTCTATTTCCTTCTGCGCTTTAATTTGTATTTCAGGGTAGTGTACCAGCAAGATAATGGCGAAGCTAATTATAGCCGGCAGGGCGGCAGATGTCGCAATGGTCAGATCCGTGCCAATCATTAACAGTTGATCATCTGAAAGGAAACAAGTAAAAATCAACATTTAAATCAGTCGTTCCGAAAAAGTAATATTCACACTTTTTACCAAAACAAACTTTTTTTTAATTCAATTTTTGAATGTTACCACATAAGACGCATACTTCATATGAAAATTATAAATTTACGAGCCCTGTATATTATATATCTGTGAGCATTGCTTCCAAACGGCAATATTGCTGCAGTGATGAACCTAGCATATATTTTAGCTTCTGTGAAATCTACATTTCTGGATTTATGACCTTTTAAAACTGACTGCTTCATTTATGGTCAACATAATTATATGAATGCATTTCCTGCAGATAGTACTTTTTGGGGGGGGAGGGGAGGGGGGGGGGAATGAACAATAATACTAGGAATAAAGATGTTAGGGCAAGAGTTGGGTTACAGAGAGTACATGAGATAGTAGAGGAAGCAATAATGAGATGATATGGGCATGTAATGAGGATGTTGGAGTACATGAGATAGTAGAGGAAGCAAGGGTGAGATGGTATGGGCATGTAATGAGGATGTTGGAGTACATGAGATAGTAGAGGTACAGAAGCCCAATGGCTTCTTTGGTGCTGACATACAGCTCACAGCTTTGAAAAGTTACCAGACCAAATTATGTATCCCTACTGTTACACCCTCTCTACGACTCGTTATTACCCCGACCATTATAAGGTAATAAAGGGAGAGGATATAAACTACATAAACAAAAAAATGGAATCTGTAAAAATACGTAAATTCAACAAAGAGAAGTTTTATTCAATAAATGACAATAGCGCAGATGACAACAAATGGTCTCATTATATCATAATGAGTTCTGTTGGAAATCATATTCGAAGTAAACAACTTTACAAATTTAAGTTGTGCAAGTATTTAACCAAAAAGGAAACATGATATCTATCACAAAATTGATAGACCAGTCTATATGAGACAATACTACAGAGTAATTATTTATATGTGATACAAAAATTATAAGGGCCTAATGGGCACCTTGATATGGTTC
>CABEEJ010004839.1:17130-58050 GCA_901482245.1 Timema douglasi
GTTGATCTTGCTCCATTGGAATATAGTGGATATCTCCAATCATACGATGTTTCTAAGGAAGTTCCTCTAGTGTCCGCCAGAGGTCAGCAACATAGTTGCCTTCTAGTCGAAGTAGAAAGTCGTTGGTTCATTTCACGCACGTACAGCTGAAGTGCCGGGACGCGTTGGTAGATACACCGGCTTTTCCTGCTCCATTCGCCGGTCTTGGTTTACCGCGAGTCGTCCAGCCTAGCAGGTTTCTAGAGACAGCATATTCAAATGGTAAGTACGTGGATATAATATATTTTACATTGGTTTGGATCGAGTTGTGAAACATATTGTCCAGCATGGTTATATTATTTCTTCTTAGCTTACAAGAACTACAACAGCGAACAATACTATTGTAGGGATCCTAAGATTAATTGATTTTATTGGGGCGGGTAGTAAGAATTGAAGCGATACATCCATTAATGTTCGTAGTGGGCGTGGTCCCATTGGAACATTATACATCATAATGTTACAAATGCTGAACCATATGATCTTCAAAAAACATGTGTTTATCAGCTGTCACTTCTGACGGTCATGATGTTGACTGTCAGAAGTCAGCTGTGAGCTGTCAGTCAGCACCAAAGAAGCCATGAGGCTACTGTAGCAAGACTGAGATGGAATAATCATGTAATAAGAATTTGAATAGAAGAGTACCGAGGAGATGAGATATGTAAGAAAAAAGACCGCACGTGAGACCAGCGAAGAGATGGTAGATGCAGATTACAAGTGTGTAAGTGAGAGGAGAAGAAGAATAGAAGTAAAGAGGCAGAATGGTGGAAGGAATGAGGAAGATGGAGGTATCATACAAAGCTGATTTGGCCACAGGATGGAAACTGTTGCCGAACTCTTAGATTATTGATAGATTAATCCAAGGAGCGGATAAAATGTTCTCGATTCAGCCAATTATAAAAATCTCCGGGTTAAAGTTGGGTACATTAAGAAGGGATGGAAGGGAACGCGAGATGAGGTCTGTATTTTTACACCTTTATTCTTTATAACTCTGTTCAAGTACCATTAAGCTCATGACATATTTAAGAAATGTGTTGGTGACCTGGCGGTCTAGGGGTAAGGTGTCAGACTTCTATGCTGGCGGCCGAGGTTCAATCCTCGGTCCTGGCAAAGATTTATCTGATTACCAAACCCTTCCTTCACCTCTGACAAGACATCTTGTGAATGTGAGGAATGCCAGGCCTCCACCGTGGTTCGGATCCCACGTTAAATTGTAGGCCCTCCATGTCATCTCACAATCACCCTACCATTACACATTTGCGTAAGTGCGTATAACCCGAACGGGTAGTAAGACGCGGTGTTAATAATAATAGTAATAATAATAATAATAATAAGAAGAAGAAGAAATGTGTTGTTGTTTTGCACTGATTTTTATTACCCGTTCAGGTCATACCTTTATGTACTAATTTTGCCAATAGTTTTTAGGAATTAGGAAGGCTATATTTAGAGGAAGTGTACCTGCATTTGCATGACGGGAGAGAATGGAAAACCGTTTTGTAAACACCACACTAATTATACCGGACCGAGATTCAAACTCCGATCTCCCCCATCATCAAAAGTCTAGTCTACCGCGCGGGCACCGAAGTGGGTTCCAAGCTTACTACTTGTAGAAAATTTAGTTAAACAAATTTACTGAAGCAATATTTGATTTATTTGGAAAAAAAAAATTGTTGCAAACAATGTCAAAATATATACCTTAATTTGCGGGTTTTTTTTCATTACACTTTCATGTTTTTGATTAATAAATATTTCACAAGAAGACAACAGAGAAACAACATGAAAAATCAAAAGGTTAAAGTAAAATAATACTTGAAATCCTTACCTGAAAATGTGGAGCTTGAGTCACACTTCTTTAGTTCCTTTAGATATTCGTCAATAAAATCTCTTGCGTCGTCTTCCAAATAAGTTTGTCTATGTTCCTTTACAGCGACCTTTTATATAAAAAAATTTGCATATATATACTTTTCAATTAAAATTAAAATAATTTTTCCTAGTACGTAAACAACCCCATTTAAAGTTATTTATTTTTTATATTATTTAGCACCGCGTCTTACTACCCGTTCGGGTTGTACTGGAAAACCATTTAGGAAAAAACCACCTCCAGTTCACCCGACCGAGATTCGAACCTCGATCTCCCCGTCCTCAGCAGTCGAGCTTCAACACGACAAGCGCGTTAGCCAACTACGTCACCGAGGCGGGTAAAGTTATTTAAAACTAGCTGAGAAATATGATATTAGATATCGGCAACTGAATGAAAATTATTTATTGAGATTCTAATATCCTGAAAGGTATCAATCTTATCTTGGTTGATTACACTATGGTTCTATCTTATAAGCTACATCATAGTGTAACTCGTCAAGGTAAGCTTGCCACATTTCAAGATAAACAGAGTGAACACTTCTTAAAAAAACAAAACATATTTTTATATAAATTAATAAAATGAAGAGAGTGTTCGTATGTCAGGAGCATTGCGCGATATCTACCAAATGTAAAGGTCCGAAAACTTAAAATATTAGTAGCCCCTTTGCACGAATATGTGCATCTCAAAGCCATAATTTTAAAATTTTGATTAGATTATTTTTAATTGATTAATACTGTGTCTGAAGCAAAACAAAAAGGACATGAGATATGCAGCGCTTAAAGACGTTAACCTTAAAGTTGCATGCCAAGTACAATTATCAAACGAAAAAACTTCACCCAAGAAACGCCAATTACTCCAACTAATCCCTAATTTAAATAATAAATAATATACCAAATGAAATCTCATCCTACTAAGGGCCAGCCTTTATGACTAACAGATAAATATTGCTATCGGGAGGTTAAAGTTAACGACCAGATAAATATTATCAGCCACTTTAATGTTTTATGAATATTATGAACTGAATTTATCTGCCGGATAACTATCTATAGGATAAATATATTTTCATGCAGAATATGCAAGGTTGGTACTGTGTTTACTGGTGCGCATGCGTATAAACCCTGCTGATAGCGCTACAACCTAGCGAGTGGTGAGAACGCTCAACATTTGTTAAATAATGGCGACTAGACGAGTACGAGGAAACAGATGGCGTCATGTGGGCACAGAAGCTAAGTTGTCTTACAACTGCTAATTTCGATGTCTGTAAAAATGTGGGCAATGGTTGGGTACAACGTTTACAAAATTTCGTTTATTGTACTCACATTTTGATAATCTGTTCTTATATAACTATAACTCTACAACTAGCTTGTCAATTTTTGTAAAAGTGTGAATTAAATGTTCTAACTTTATATAGTTAGAACCTGGGCCGGTGCTTATTAAATATGCGAACCAAGATTTTAACCTAAAAACAGATTTTGACAGGTGAAAACTCATGAAAAACAAGACATCACTATGGCAACACCAATTTTAACTTTCAGATAAAAGTTATCAGGTACTTAACCCTCCCGATAAAAATNATAAAAATGTGATGGGTAAATACATTTTATCTGGCGGTCATAAGACGCACATTTAACTTATCGATCAGGTAAAAATATTTAACGGCCGGATTAATATTTATCCAGGAGTAATAAGACTAGCACTTAGATAAGATTATAAAAGAAAATCTCTTAACTAATTTAAATTTTAAATAAAAACTAATATTAATGGGTTGAGTCAAGACATGAAGTGATAACAGGTCAAAACCCTGCTTTCTTACGTTAATTTATGTTCCCAGAGAAAGAAGGAGGCCTTTCTCTTCCCGTACCATCCCCAAAGTCACATTTATTATTATTATTATACTATGTGTAAGAGGTGTCTGACGTTTGTTTGGGCATGTCGAGAGAATGACTGTATATCAAATGACAAAGTAAATATATGAAGGTAGAGTGTGTGGATCAAAAGGAAGAGGTAGGCCATGTAAGATGTGGCTAAATGTTGTAGTCGAATATGTGAAAAAGAGGAACATTAAGAGTTTTAAGAATAAAAGAGCATGTATGACTCGCTGTATGGATGTTGTTGAAGCGAAGGGAGTATGCAAGGATAGGGAAGTGTGGAGAAAGTTAGTGAGGATGGATTACGTATGGATAAACTATATGCAGAGATTCTTACCTACCCTGTAAAAGAACGGCATGATTAGGTAGAATTTATTATTATTGGTACTTCGACACACAAAAGTAACTAGGACTTGACATAATTAGTTAACAGTCTTATACCTTAACGAAGTCAGTGACAGCCCCTGTTCCTTTGACAAGGGCTGTGTAGCCAAAGGTGCGCGGTGCAAAGTGGCGTAGCCAAGGCGTCAGGAGGAGGGCCCCGCCGGTCGGTTGGACTTCCTTCAGGAAGAAATACGCGGCGGCGCCTACTTCTCGTAACTTTCCGTGGCTCTCTAGAGGGAAGTGATTGCTGGCGAGAATCGACCACAGACAGTTTATCATCGCGGGACTGAAAATATGGGGCATCAACGCACATCCGTCTCGAAACACATCCTGGAACAGTGTGTTACAGATAGTTAGGTTTATATCAGAAGTGTCTTTTCCTCTCTCATTATTACAGGGTTACTAATAGGGCTAGGATGTTTATGACTAGGTATTAAATCTTAAGGCCCTCGAATCCTTAAATATATTTAGTGATTCAAGATTTAGAGATTTAAAACAAAAGGGTTTTTTCCCTCCAAAATTTTGATTGTAATTTTTTTTAAAGCTTTATTATTATTATTATTATTATTATTATTATTATTACCACCACCACGTCTTAATACCCGTTCGGGTTATACGCACTTACGCTAACGTGTAATGGTAGAGTAATTGAGATATGAAATGGAGGACCTACAGTTTAACATGTGATCCGAATCACGGTGGAGGCCTGGCATTCCCCACATTCACAAGTTGTGATTAATACACGTCTTGTCAGAGGTGAAGGAAGGGTTTGACAATCAGACTAAATCTGTACCAGGACAGAAGATTGAACCCCGAGCACAGAAGTCCTACACCTTACCCCTAGACCGCCAGGTCACTCTCTAATACTGCTGATTGGTGGTTCGACCTTAGCATAATTATAGGACAAACTCAACAACCAGACCCCAGACCATTAAATTAACACTTGATTGAAAGTATTAATTTTATAATGAATGCAAATATCCTAATATTTAGTTATTATTTCTATTCTCTACTATTCTGTTGTAGAAGTAGAACTGTACCTGTCTTTAATATGTTAGTTACAGTCTAATTTTGTTTTGATGTTCACATGGTCTAAGGCGTCACTCTAATGTGGACTAGACTGCCGATGACGAAGAAATCGGGGTACAAATCCCGTGTGAACTAAGGGTGATTTTCCACTCTCCATCCAAGCAGATGTGGGTACACTTCCATTAAATTCAATCGTTCTAATCACTCATTAATTATTGTAATTTAAAATATACATACAGCTCGAAGTCAGTAAAACATGGTGCTAAGAAAATATTATAAAACACGGTGCTAAAAAATATATAAAACATGGTGTTAAAAAAAGTAATATTTTCAAAGGAAGAGCTTTATCTGAGCACTAGAAAAGCTATAAAGATCTACTTTCACATATTCATACATCAAGTCATGTGATCTGTAGCTGTCACCTTTGATAAATATTATCAATACCCATAAAATAACATTATTAATAATATTAAAATGTTATTGAGTTTGATTGCAAAAAAATTGTGTACTTTCTAAAAAGATCCTTTCTATGAAAAAATGGAGTGTGGTTTCCCGCTCACATGATCTTGTATAGACGTCGAGCCACTTAGGAATGCCACCATGTCCAGAACCTCTCGTCTCACGACATCTTCTTGGGGGCTGAATCTCCGGGCGAAACCGAAATCTCTCAAATGACGAAGCGTGAACCTACGCTGTTCTATCCAGAGCTTATCATCGGTGAAGAATAGACCTTAAAAAAATCCAATCCTCATTCTCTATTAATTGATAATAGTTGATACATAAATTGAAACACACTAAACAATACCAACATGTACCCACTTTGGTGGCTGCATGGTTTAAGGCGGCGGGATTCAATCTTTCTTGTTCACGTACCCCCAAATATAGTTTATCTTCACCTTTGTGCACCCAAAGCTATGGGTGCACAATACATGCTATAAATATTCTGTAAGCTAAATCTAAAACATATAAAACAATTATATCCCCAATAATGTATTAAATAATAAATATTAAACAAGACCTATATATATATATATTTTAAATTTTAAGTACCCACTAAGAGTTCTTAATGTAGCCTTGGAGGGTATGCATGCCCCAAGTTAAATATTACTGGTCTAAGGTGTCATTATTGTGATAGAATAGACCGCGAATTACGAGGAGATCGAGGTTCGAATCCCGGTCGGATATACTGAGGGTGTATTTTCCTAAATGGATTTCCATGATTCCTCTATGTTATTATTATTATTATTATTATTAGCACCGCGTCTTACTACCCGTTTGGGTTATACGCACTTACGCTAATGTGTAATGGTAGGGTGATAGTGAGATGAAATGGAGGACCTACAGTTTAACGTGGGATCCGAACCACGGTGGAGGCCTGGCATTCCCCACATTCACAAGATGCCTTGTCAGAGGTGAAGGAAGGGTTTGGTAATCAGATAAATCTGTGCCGGGACCGAGGATTGAACCTCGGCCGCCAGCATAGAAGTCTGACACCTTACCCCTAGACCGCCAGGTCACCATCCCTCTATGAAAATGTGGGTAAACTTCCTCTAAACTCAACTTTCCTCATCCCTCGCTCGTTAGTGGAATATTATATATGCGTGCTAGGAAATAATTCCACCATGGATTATATTTTGAGTCTAAAAAAATAAAATTATGTTCGAATACCAATATTGTAAAAGTTAAGAGTAAATTATTCTATCTTAGAAAGATTGTGGCAATTATTTAAAATATGTGAAATTTTGGAAGAGATCTAATGTTTGCACAATTAATTGTACATGGATCGCAAAATTTAGAAGAAGAAAATGATTTTTATTTTTTACGAATAAAACCGCATCATATTTGCAAATTTAAAAATTACACCTGGACACAGGACTTGAACCCTGACCCTGAGTCATCAATAGCTGTGCAATAAATAATAGCTCATAGTAGCCAATGATTTCCACATGTCCATAACAGACTCTGCCTCAGAATACAAGTGAACAGCGACCCTGAGCTGGGGACAGATCCTGAATAGCTCAATGATAGAGCATTGGTGCATTAAACCAAAGGTCCCGGGTTCAAATATGTTTGCAGGTGTTATTTTTAAACCAATTTAAATTAATTCTTTAGTTTAACTTTTAAATTAAATTAAATATACATACACACCTAAGGTTTTCCCCATGGACCTTTCTTGTGACAAAAAACAATCGAGTTTTCCATTAAACTGTGGCCTTGTGAATACTTCTTTGACTGTGGCATAGTCGCAAGCGACCACGGTGGGGAAGGGCCCCAAATGTAGTCCCAGCAGTTTGGTGTTATACCAGCGTGCCAGAGTGTGGAATCCTTTATGTAACTTCTTATAGTTGCACAGCAACACAAACCAGTAACTGCCATAGATCGGAAGCGAAGGGGGCCCTGGATAGAAGAGCCTAGTTATAATAATATTGCTCATCTGGGCTAAATCATTTGTAAAAATTAGACAGTACTAATGTACCAGGGGACACCTGAATGTACTAATCATAAACCTTTCCGTGGAAGCTCTTTCCATGTCCCGATGAGATGAGGTGATAGTGAGCATGACGGGGATAGTAAGTATGATGGGGATAGTAAGTATGAGGGTGTGGGACCAGTGGAAACATTTACAAACTAACTTAAGCCTAATTAACCAAACCTTGGTGACCTTTGTGGTAATTCTCCTTTCGGGAAAAATACCCAAGGTACCAGCTGGGAATTGAACCTGGGACCCCAAGACTCGTAGCGAGGTGCACTGACCACTAAACCACGAACCCGGTTAGATCACAAGAGTTAAGTTGGGGTAGAATTAAATGCGAGCTATTGTCTGTACTTTTACACTTTTTATAAAATACTTTTTGACCAATGTTTAGTATATACATTTGATTTTCTACAAATGGTACACACAACAGTTCTTGAATATTTGTCCAGGTCATTGCATAATTTTAACAGGAATTTTATATTTATTTAAAAAGTATTTGTACAACTGCCACAATGCTCGGGACAAATATTAAAAAACTGTTAACTTAATTGTGTTTAGAAAGTTTTAAACTAAACAGATCTACTAAAGAAATATTTTATTAATGTAGTACATAAAAACTGCAAACATCCTGAGATTACCTTGGATTACCTTCAATTCCACCTTAACAATAAAACATATACTTTATATTATTATTATTATTAGCACCGCGTCTTACTACCCATTCGGTTTGTACGCTCTTACGCTAATGTGTAATGGTAGGGTGATTGTGAGGTGAAATGGAGGACCTACAGTTTAACGTGGGATCCAAACCACGGTGGAGGCTTGGCATTCCTCACATTCACAAGATGTCTTGTCAGAGGTGAAGGAAGGGTTTGGTAATCAGATAAATCTGTGTCGGGATCGAGGATTGAACCCCGGACCCCCAGCACAGAAGTATGACACCTTACCCCTAGACCGCCAGGTCACCTTACTTTATATTCAACTATCCGGATTAATGAAATATAAAAAAGCCTGGGTATTCGAAAAACATGAAAAATTCACTCTAACGGAGTAATGAAGCTTCCATAATGTTCTAAATCAACGTTTATCTAACAAACATGTTAATCAAATTAGTTTGTGGCGTTTTCCAGACTACAAGATCAACAATGACCCACTTCAATGGCCAAACGGTCTAAGGCATAATTCTCATATTAGACTGGCCTGCTCTGGAGAGGAAGATTGGGGTTCAAATCATGGTCAGGTGTCTCGAGCGTGGTTGTTACTAAATGGTTTCCCACTCTCCTTCCACGCAAATGCGGGTAGATTACCTCTAAAATGCTTCCTTCCTCACCCCTCCCCAATTGTAATAATTATCATATATCGCCGATAGCCTGAACAGATATTAAGGCACGATGAAAAACAACAACATAGCATAAGCCCACAGTCAAGCTATATCAAACCTTTGTTAGCAATAATATTGCCAACATTTGTGGACATAAGGTGTCATGTGGTCAGCATAAAAGATCCTCCGATCCTTAATCTCAGTTTCCTAGACCATAGCTACTAATTATTTTTTTCAAATGGCTTCTAATTTTTCCTCACAAGTCTAAGCCAAAAAAACAGAATGAAAATGAAAGAATTCCTTAAATGATGCTTTGATAAGATAATTTACTAACAAATAATTAATAGAAAGTTTTACTGTAGATAATGGCTAAAAATTAATTTGTAAATTTTTAAGTTTATTTGGCATGTAGGATAAAGTGCAAATATATATTGTTTTCTTAAATTTACATGTAATAACATATATCAGTAGCAGTGCACTAGCAATGAACCCCAAATCACACGTAGACACATCTACTTTCTATACCTGAAAAAATTTAGAAATTTTGACCTCAGTGGGGGTCAAACAAAACTGTATAAGGGTTGTTGGGTAACCATTTTAAGAACCATCGTCTTTACGAACTTTCCCACAGTTATGGACAATACCATAAAACTTAGGCTAATTTTACTAACCAGTGTTTTCAATTATTACCGCAAATATTTTTTTTAAATTTATTATTAAATTACTTGTTTGTTTGTTTTGTCCCCATGTCTTACTACCTACAGTAGCCCCATGGCTTCTTTGGTGCTGACTGACAGTTGACAGCTAAAAGTTTTGAAAAGTTACCAGACCAAATTATGTATCCCTACGCCGAACCATATGATCTGCAAAAACATGTGTTTAGTAGATGTCACTTATGAGGGTCAAAATTTAGGTATATACCAAAATGTTGACTGTCAGAAGTGAGCTGTGAGCTGTCAGTCAGCACCAAAGAAGCCACGGGGCTACTGTAGTCATGTGCTGATTACACTAATGTTTTAGGAGTGAGGAAGGTTGAATTATGAGCAAGGCCTACCCACATTTCATCGAAGTAGAGCCGAAAAACATTTAGTAAAAACCACCCTCAGAATTCCTAACTGGTATTTGAACCCCGCCGATCACCCCACACTTGGCGGTCCAGTCTATTGTGAAGTGATATCTTACAGCTCTTTCATGCATTAAGGAGCGGTTGGCATCATTGATGTCTAGACAGCGGACTAGAAACCACCAGCGCATTTGTATAAATAAACCCATTACTAAATGTACTTAGAAAAATTGTTGCAAAACTTTTTGCTGCTGTCGTTTCGAAGGACACAACGGCGTATCTTTCAGAGCGTGACGGCGACTTAAACAGACGACAGAGCATAAAATGAACCATTTGTTCCCAATGATTTACAGAACGAACGGCATTTTGCCGTCGGATGTCACATACCACTAAATGTGTGCATGAAAGGACCCTAAGACCATTCGACCAACGAAGCGAGTTTCTTATTGTTCATATGTGGTTTATCATTGTGAGCTTCCTAGACTTTCTACTCACTAATGAAGCTACACTTTCTCTAAACTACCGTTCTCATTATCTCTTTAATTAAGCTGTTAATAACCGATGTGACTTAAAACACACTGCTTAGACAAAAAGTCGGTAATTATGCTTACTTTACTTCTATAAATATTCAAATTTCAAATACCTGGAGGAAAATTTTCTGGCCTTGACGTAGAAAGTTTGTATAACAAATACAGCACAACACATCCCGCTAATAAAACAACAAACATTTTGCTTTCAAAGTCAAGAGATGAATGATACTTCTCCGATTAATATCTCTAAACTGACCTAAATGTTTAGTAGGAAGTTAAAAAAAAAAAAAGAGAGATGTTTTTGTTTATAAATTTCTACGACCCCAGTATTTGCGGGTCATATTTGTCTGATAAGGCTGTGCAGACAAGACTTCTGATAATAAAGGTCATGTACAAACAAACCATTTATAAAACGAATTATTTGATGAGTTTGAACTATGGATCCTTTTATCCTATTTAAAATAATTGTCTACAGCGGCTTCTTTGGAATAGGTTATTTATTGAGAGAATATAATCAAATTGGGAGTGTAAGGGACGCGAGAAAAGATCAGTGTTTCTGCACTTTTTATAGCAAAACATTTTTTTTTTGGGCCAAAATAAATGTCTTCAATATAAAAATAAGAGATTAATTTTCATCATGTGGTGATATCAACATTTGTTGAATATCTGTCATGAGCATGGCGACATTAGATGATCAACTTTTTAAATTAATAGAAAAAGTTGTCATTAAATTCCAGGACACCCTTGACAGATATTCAACAACTGTTGCTACCACCATTTGAAAAAAAAAAAATAATAATAATAAGTTGGAGCAATATTTGATTTATTTTGTCCAAAAAATTTTTTTGCTATAAAAACTGAAAAATTACTGACCTTTTCTTCCTCCCTCCACACTCTACCCTTAAGAGTGCTTTGATTAGGTTAGGTTAGCTGATATATATATAAAGATAGAATAGAATGAGTTAGTGTGAGTAGTTCATCACCAAATATTACCTAAATCCTAATTTATATTTCCTAAAATTTTGGCCCTATCTTGAACTGACCTTATTAAGTAATATTACGGTATATATATATATAATTTTTAATATTTTGTTTTACACGAATGCATCTTTCCCAGTAGCATGACAAATTGGTAGATAAGTGTAGATCAGGGATTGACAACCTAGTTGAGCCCCAATAAATTTATCGACATTTCAAAGGTCCCAAGATCATCTATCATATCTCCACGATACTTTTACTCTTTTTTATTATACATCTTAGATTTATTCCTTAAAATCAATCTTCCTCAACTACTAATGACCCCACCCCTTTAGAAAATAATAAATACTCATTAAATAGAATAATAAAATCTATATTTTCATATTAAACTATTTCATTCAATTACAACATTTCTGATTATAACCAAACAAGATTATTTTGGTCAAGTATTATTTGAAAGTATTACCCGCCTCGGTGGCGTAGTTGGCTAACGCGCTAGTCGTGTTGAGCTCGACTGCTGAGGACGAGGAGATCGAGGTTCGAATCTCGGAGGTTCGAATCTCGGTCGGGTGAACTGGGGGTGGTTTTTTCCTAAATGGTTTTCCACTCTCCCTCCACGTAAATGCGGGTTCACTTCATCTAATTAAACCTTCCCAATTCCTAATCCATTAGCGTAATTAGTACATAAGCGTATAACCCGAACGGGTAGTAAGACGTGGTGCTAAATAATAATAATATTTGAAAGTATTAGTTATATTTGCGAGTTTAAAGTATTCAAAAATAGACTTATAATGAGAATCAAGTTTTTTTTCTATGCAATCAACTGAAAAATGTTGCGAGATTAACCAGTTACCACTCCCGATGTGAATAAATCCTTTATGCTACTTCTACAACCAAACTTAGTAGATTGGTAGCAATGTTCTGAAATGTCGGGCAACCCCGACTGGTGTTATTCGGATCTCACCAACAAATTATGATACCCTTAAAGATGATTTTGTGCAATAAATTTAGTTTACATTAAAGATTTTGCTCTATATGCACACACTTTTTATAACTTGTATGCCATTTCAATATTCATCTTGATAATTTTACTAATAATGACTATTCAACCCGAAAAATGGTTTGATGCACTTACCATCAATCCGGAGCTGGGTACGCTCTCAGCCCTTCGGTCGGTTAGTGCTGCTCGTACCATCTGGGAGAAAGTACATGTAGGCCCTACTAAGGAAATCCTGAAAGTGAGATAGTTCCTTCTTGTTTTCTGCATTGGATTTCTATGAGGGAGCGAGAAAGAGTCTATCAATTACACCAAAAGGGTATTTCCACATCAAGGGATCGTTCACATGCTACACCGACGGCTTTACTTCCCCATCCAAAGGAAGTTGTGCTACAGATTTTCATTGCTCAGTAAGAATCCTTCGAGCTCGGCTGGGTTTGAACCCCTGATCATCGGGTCCTCTGGCGAGCCCGACCAAGACCTCCAAGACACATTGGTATTTTATTAGAAGCCTGTAGATGTTAAGACTAATTCAATATCGTATAGGAATGTTTCAATCCGACACCTTAGCACAGTCGGAAGCGTGTCTGCCTACTGAGCTAAGGGTCCCGGGTTCGATTACCGGCACGGCCGAAAAATATATGATTGGTGAAATGTGTGTTAACCCTATCACATTGATGAATTAATGGCTGGGGACTGGATGTTGTGCCTGTCTTACTCTTATGTCAGATTATTATTATTATTATTATATGGGGTGACCTGGCGGTCTAGAGGTAAGATTTCAGACTTCTATGCTGGTGGCCGGGGTTCAATCCTCAGTCCCGGCACAGATTTATCTGATTACCAAACCCTTCCTTCACCTCTGACATCACAATCACCCAACCATTACACATTAGCGTAAGTGCGTATAACCCGAACGGGTAGTAAGACGCGGTGATAATAATAATAATAATATTTTGAAAATATAAAAATAATTAATAAACATAAACACTTTTATCACATTAATTTCTGATACATAGGGCATTGTTAATTGTAATACTCAAGGCATTGTTTTACAACAATAAAACATTTATCCAACGTACCAAATAGAAAATAACAAAGCACTAATCCCAAATTTACTTTCTCTATGGCATTATAAACTCGAAAGTTCATTGCCGCACTTACAAAAGTACGCCACCTATCCCTCTCTTGAAGCTAGTTCTATCCAGTCCACCTCACTACACCCCATCTTTCAGGTCCATCCAAATGTTATCCTCCCATCTGCATCTAGGTTTTCCCAATGGTCTCCTCTCATTGGGTTTGTCAAACAGAACCAAATAAAATTACTATTTTTTTAACTGTTTGCGAAGTTTTCTTTCCAAGGCCGAAGCAAAGTTGAGTTGAATTAACTCAAATATTCCCAAAAGCCAAACTAAGTTTGAATATTTAAATTAATTTAAATGTTGGCGGGGGGGAAATACTATTTGTTGCCTTACTATATAACTTTGTATGTATGGTACTCATCCCGAGGATTGGTTGGATCCTCGAGAGTTCTACCGTCAGCTGTATAGCCTGAAGAGGTGTACTAAGGACATGAGGAGCGAGTTAGTTTCCTCAATGAGCCAGAAGGTGCTATCACACATCATTCTGCTAAGGACACCAAAGTGGATACACCAACTGACCCTACAAGTGACATCTTCACTCCATTTATCACTAGTATCATTCATACCTCTGCCACTGAGATATATGTCAGAGCCATAAGTGAGACTGAGACAGATCAATGGAAGTAACAACTTGCTCTAGCCCATACCAGGAGATATAGAGCATTGTAAACACTATATCTGACCATATGTGGATCTGGTCTTTCTCTCTCTCTCTATATATATAAAAAAAATAGCTTAAGGTATTAAATATAATTTTTACAAAACCTTATGTTACAAACATGAAAATATGTTTTATCTTTAGCTGATAAATTATGTTAGTATCAAAATATATAATTTAATTATAATTAGATTTTGTCATATTATTAATTTATGAATTACATAACAGCAAAAAATAACAAACATTGAACATAAATAAGTATTTTAACTTTAAATATTTTTATTGGTGACTCTTCATAATTGCCGAATCCGAAATTTTACTTTCGATGCGAAGTTGAAGGTAATTAGTACAGAGCTTTGTATATTCTTCCTAATTATACAAAGATTTAAATTACTGTATTATTGAATATCCGTCCAGAGCACTTTTAATTTCAAGGTTAATGTTTAGTTTCTCGGCACAACTTTGACCCAGAAGTCTGGCGGAGACACGCTGAACCCAGAGATGATGTCATCAATTCCGGGAATAGGTTTCCCCTCCGGTGCGGAGAAGGTGAAGTTTTGCAAGAGAGCGGCGAGGAATAGATAGATCGTGAACCGTGAGAAGGTTTCTCCGACGCACACTCGCCTGCCTGTAAGGATAAAAATATGTCGATGATAAAACAATCGGAGAATACTGTCGTGATCACAAAATATGTTGATAAAACAATCAGAGAATACTCTCTTGATAACAAAAAATATGTTGATAAAACAATCGGAGAATACTGTCTTGATAACAAAAATATGTTGATAAAACAATCGGAGAATACTGTCGTGATCACTAAATATGTTGATAAAATAATCAGAGAATACTGTCGTGATAACAAAATTATGTTGATAAAACAATTGGAGAATACTGTCTTGATAACAAAAATATGTTGATAAAACAATCAGAGAATATTGTCGTGATAACAAAAATATGTTGATAAAACAATCGGAGAATACTGTCTTGATAACAAAAATATGGTGATAAAACAATCAGAGAATACTGTCGTGATAACAAAAATATGTTGATAAAACAATCGGAGAATACTGTCTTGATAACAAAAATATGTTGATAAAACAATCGGAAAATACTGTCGTGATCACAACATATGTTGATAAAACAATCGGAGCATACTGTCGTGATAACAAAATTACAAGGAGTTTATGTTATTTGTGGTTGCTTTGAAATAAATCCGGGTAGTTTTACCCAACCTCTGTTTACTGCTAAGGGAGTTTAAATCTAATGTTTAATGCTTCAATTGGTATCAATTTATAGTAGAGGTCAAATGTTTACATCATTATTAACTATAAGTAACACATATCAAAGATGCTTCGGTGGCCGCATGGTCTAACGCGATACTCTCACAGAAGACTACACTATCGGTGACGGGGAGATTGAGGTTTGAATATCGGTCGGGTGTACTGAGGGTAGTTTTTTCCAAAACGGTTTGCCCTCCATGCAAATGAAGGCACACTTCCTCTAAATATAGCCTTCCTAATCCCTAAAACCAATAGTGTAAATAGTACTTAAGCGTATAACCTAAATGGGTAGAAAGATGCGGTGCTAATAAAACAAAACAAGAATCAATGGTTACATAGTCTAAGGCAGGGCGAGGAACCTTTAGGCACTAGAGCGCATATAGCTTCACGGATTGGGACTACACTTCAAGTATAGTATATTTTTCCAAAATATGATAGTGCACCAACCATAGATAAGAGCAATTAGTATGTTAAATGGAAAAAAAAAATTGTTATTCGCTTTGGTGGCCACAAAGTCACGTTTCTTTTTACTTTCGTAATTTTTTTCCAAAATTCGGATTCAAACTTGGGATTTAGGATTCAAAGAAAAACTGAAAAACTGGATTTGTAAAATAGTGGATTTGACCTAACTCTAATAAGGAGCTTATCAATTGTGTATTGTGTACAATCATCATCATCATCACTCGATGTTTCCGTCTCTGCAGGTTGTCTGGCACGTCCTCGTCCATTCTTGTCGATCTCTTCAAACTTCTACCTCAGCCACGCGTCTCCACTCCGCTCCTTTATTCTACATATCCTTCTACACTTGGTCCATCCATCTTGCTCGTGGTCTTCCAATAGGTCTTCTACCCTTCTCTTTGTTCTGTAAGGCTTTCTTAAGCATCCTGTCCTCCTCCGTTCTCATCACACGACCTAACCACAACCACCTTTTGATATTCATCGTCTCTCCTAATAGTATCCCTAGTGTTTTAATTCCTTATCCTGTCTCTTCTTATGTAATATATCATCCAATACCGTCAACGTACTCACCCCCACCAAAAGGCATCGTCACGTCTTTTCTAAGCAGTCGGCCTTCCTCGTCCAAAAACCTCTCAGGCCTGAAGTTTTCAGGGTCACCCCACAACTCAGGGTCATTGTGGATACTCCATAAGTTAGGGACCA
The DNA here is from genome assembly GCA_901482245.1 of Timema douglasi. NCBI lineage: Eukaryota > Metazoa > Arthropoda > Insecta > Phasmatodea > Timematidae > Timema > Timema douglasi. Next base: position 33,915 of record CABEEJ010004839.1, read on the forward strand.
CAATAGTATGCTTCAAAACAAGACAAATACAAAAATAAGTTTTTAATTCAAGCTATATATTTTTCCCCTACCGGCTTGCTAGTTCTTTCATAGCTTCATAAGACTAGGACAAGCACAAAATCCAGTTCCCCGGCCGTTAATTTATCAATGTGAAAGTGAAAACCCACATTTCACCAATGATACATTTTTCGACCATGTCAGGAGTCGAACCCGGGACTCTTAACTCGGTAGACACGCTACCGACTGAGCTATGGTGTCGGATATGAAAACACATTACTGTAGTAGTATTATTTTGAATCAAAAGAAAAAAAAAATATATATATGTATATATATATATTTCTAGTGATTACCAATCAACCACAACGACAAACATAAGCTACCTTTAATGTAGTCTACATAATGTCAGCTCACCTGAGGAATGAAATAACCATTTAACGTTGTATCTTCCGTACACCTGCGAATAACGGATAAAGGTAGTAGGGATTGTCTTCGGTGTACTTCTCTCTGAATGGCTTCCAGGTAGGGTAAGCTGAAACCATTAAATTATTATATTTACAAAGGAAAAATGGCGCCAAATGGCTTTATTACGTTAAATATTGTAGGGAGGACAGAAGGGCAAGGCCTATATGCTTACCAGAAAATCGTGGGTCTCAAAATTTCACAATTAAAAATACAACAAAACACCTCCCTGAAGAAGGGGACTGATGTACCCTGGAAATTACATTACTTAAGTATTTTAATTGTGAACTTTGAAGCCTACAGTTTTCTGGTAAGTGTGTAGGCCGTACCCTTCTATCACACTTTCAATGTTTAATTTAAATTATTACATTTAAGAAGTGACTTCAAAGTTTTATAAACAAGAAATAAAGCGAATCCACAAATTTACAAATCCAAATCTTCATTTTACCTCCAAACCCAGAAGCTTGGAAAAAAAAGTATGATTACAAGAGGGAATATATATATATATATATATATATATATATAACAGAATAATATAAANATATTTTTTTTTTTTTTTTTTTTTTTTTTTGCAAATACGCATACATTTTAACATTTTTATTAAAGTGTTAAATTAATGATCTGGAGACTGGATGTTGAATATTTCCCTATGATTATGTCATGAATGAACCACCAATAACCAGTATTAATGCTCTAAAATTATAAAATTAATTCCAGTTCAAAGTTTTGAAAATAAATATATATCTATATTTGTAATTTTTACTTATCAAATTTTGAATCCGACATTTTTTTCAAATCCTTGAATGTCGACAATATTTAAAGAGATTAGAGGGCTAAGGAATTCGAAGATAAACTATAAAACTGATAACATTCAACGAGTAAAAATATCCAAAGGTTTTACTGTACCCGCAAAAAGATATTAATAAAACCACAAAACATTATCTTTAGAATGGATACATACATCTTTTCACATCATACTTTAACTAAAATAAGTTAGTTGAAAATGTCACCTAGATACAAAAATCAAACCCAGGACCTTTGATTTAAAGTGCCAATTCTTTATCACTGAGATATTCAGGAATCATTCTATAAGGAACTTCTTTCAGCCCGATAGAATTTAGGGTCGCATCAAAGGAATTATAAAATCCAAGAACTAGTCCTATAAATTACAACCTTGCGAAGATTTCTGGATATGCAAGTGTTAAAGCATTTGTGCGCTGGGTCAAAGGTCTAGGGTTCGATTTAGATGCCTATGTGTCTTTTTTGAATTAATTTTTTTAAAACTTTAATTACAGATCTATACCACAGAGACATAGTGATTATAAGGTTTTGAGAAATTAGTCTGTGATAGTAGGAGTAAAATTTAATACTTTCCCTGACTAAGTTCACACAACATTATAATGTAAATTTCTCCATGTTAAATTCAATTTTTTTTTTTAAAGATATCAATAAGATCTTGACCTAGATCTGTCGTCCAGCGACGGAAGTCTGTCCCTGCTGACCACACTATCTATTTCTTTTTGAGCCTTCAGCATTACTTGAGGGTGATGAAGTAGCATTATTAGCGTGAACGTCAACATAGCGGGCATGGTGGCAGCCGTCGGTAATATGAGGTCTGTAGCCAGGAGTAGTAACTGGTCCTCTGCACATTTACAATTATTATTACTTAGCACCACGTCTTACTACCCGTTCGGGTTATACACTTCAAGTACTAATTATGCTAATGGATTAGGATTATTATTATTATTAGCACCGCGTCTTACTACCCGTTCGGGTTATACACTTCAAGTACTAATTACGCTAATGGATTAGGGTTATTATTATTACTATTATTTAGCACCGCGTCTTACTACCCGTTCGGGTTATACACTTTAAGTACTAATTACTCTAATGGACTAGGAATTGGGAAGGTTTAATTAAAAGAAGTGAACCCACATTTGCGTGGAGGGAGAGTGGAAAACCATTTAGGAAAAACCACCCCTAGTTCACCCGACCGAGATTCGAACCTATGATCTCCCCGTATTAAGCGGTCGATCTCAACACGACAAGCGCGTTAGCCAACTACGCCACCGAGGCGGGTAGCTTATAAGAAAGGGTCATAGAGTAATCAGACAAGGTTATACCCCTCAGGGTAAACTGAGTGTGCAAGTGAAAGAAATGTTATATATAGTGACATTCAACAGGTCTATTACCCACTTGGGTGGCCGCATGGTCTAAGGCATCACTCTCGCAGCGAGTCTGCCAACGGCTGGGACACCGGGATTCAAATCCCGGTCGGGTTCACAATGGGTGGTTTTTCCTAAATGGTTTTCCATATAAGTCTAGCCTGAATGGGTATTAAAACACAGTGCTAAAAAAAGTCTCTTAAAATCAAAAAAGGGCACGAATAAAGGTACAGAGACCCTACCCGTGCATACAATGCAGTGTCAACAACGGAATAGTAAGTATAAACACGGAAGTATAATAATTTATAAAAAATAAACAATAGAACATCAATGTTACCAACCTGAGAAAGAGTTAACTATATTCTTACTGTCATTCTTTTTCAGTTCTTGGATATAGTCATCGATAAAATCCCTTAAAGAGTCTTCAGAATAATTCTTTTTATGATCCTTAACAGCTTCCTGAACACAGAAAAGTCGACCAAATAAAATAAAATTAATATCTCTCAAGTTTTAAGTGAATGACATGACTGGAAAAATTAGAAACTAGTTAATGCAACCCAACGGCTTAGTCATCTCTGCTCCAGCTGAGGAGTCCAAGCAAACTAATTCATATTTATTTTACACTATTCTATTTATAACAACACCATTTTTTTTTTTTACTTCATTGCTCACAATTAGACCAGAGCAACAGCAAGTCAAACTTGCATCAAGGGTCGTGCGGTTTTACGCGTCACTCTCGTCTTGGACTGGATTACCGGTGGTGGGGAGATCAGAGTTTGAATTTCAGTCTGGTGTAACCAGGGTGGTTTCTCCTAGATGGTTTCCCAATCTCCTTTCACGTTAATTCAGGCAAACTTATTCTATAACTATATCTTATTCATACCTATTAGGAGTATGTGCAGTCAAATCGAATAATATGAGATATAATAGAAGCTGAATCAAAGTTCAAATATTTAAAACATATATATATATATTTTAAATATAATCAATATATTTCGACTTAAAATGATTTAAGTTACTATCACAAAATGTTATTTAATTATTTCAGATTGTTTTTTATGTGAATATTAATTTGTGATGGAAATAACAACAGAAAAACCCACAAAAAATATGTGTTTTAAGTTTGAATTTTTTTTTTTTGGCAAAGCTTTGTAAATGTTCAAATTCAGAATTTTACTTTCGAATAAAAGTCGAAGCAAATCAATATTCGAAGCGAAGTCGAAGTTTTCTAAGCTTTGCACAGCCCTGATACCTATACTGTTAGCTTAATTAACATACGCATGTAACCTAAATGGGCACCAAGACGTGGGGTAGAAACAACAACAAAAAATTGAAATTGAAACTATAAAAGATGGAATGAAAATTAAATAATTAATTTAAAATACAAAACAAAATTTCTCACTCGAAAGAATCCTGTGACGTATCCTGTTCCCTTCACAAGTCCGTCGAAACCGAACCCTTTCCTTCCGAAATGTCTGAGCCACGGGGTGAGGACAAGGGCTCCTCCAGTTGGCTCGACATCTTTCACAAAATGGAACGACGCGTCGGCTAGTTGACGCAGCTTCTTGTGGGCCTCGGGCGGGAAGCGGTCGCCCGCCAGCACTGACCATAGACAGTTGATTATCCCAGGACAGAACAACTGGGGTAATAGTGCACAGCCATCATGAAAAACATCCTAGAATAATAATAATAAGTTTAGTTAGCCTTTCTATTTGTGAGGTTATATCAGCACATGGCTTTCAAAGTGATCCACCCCAGAGCTGCACACTCGATAGTACACATCCATTATTGACACTTGAAATTCTAGTGCAAGAGTCTCATCATAGCATTATTTTTAGTTGGAAAAACAGTTTAGAAAATTAAAACATATTCTTTTGCAGCCAACAATGATAACATGTTATTTCTATATTATTTCCTATCTAAGTTTCTGGTTTGAGTTGAACGAGGCCAAATCACATTTTAAAATTTCAAAAAATCGAATTATATTCCATTCACCGTAGGAATTGACTTCTGAAAGGCCTTTTTCCCTACCATAAATCTACTATATAGTAGGATATTGGTAGGAAAAAAGACCTTTCAGAGAGTAATTCCTACTGTGAATGGAATATACATGGAATCGCAGGAAAAAAAATAAATGAAAATACTTACATGTAAGTGTAAAAAGGAATTATTAATTTTTATTTCTAAATTACATAATACAAAAATAATTTCATTAATATAAACCTATATTTGTACTAATAGTATTTTAAAAAAAAAAGAACTACCAAGTGTTTTCTGTATTTTAACTTGCAATAATTGTTGTTTAGCCGACTAATCATGCGTCGTTCGTCCCATATAAATGGAGGATCAATGGGCTTATCCCTACATCCAACTATAGAGACAATACTGTACGTGTAGATTAAGATGAACACAGACACAAACAGTGGCATACTAGAAACATTCTTAGGGGGTTCAATAAATATTTCTATATTATTATTATTATCATCATCATCATCATCATCATCATCATCATCATCATCATCACCGCGTCTTACTACCCGTTCGGGTTATACGCACTTACGCTAATGTGTAATGGTAGGGTGATTGTGAGATGAAATGGAGGACCTACAGTTTAACGTGGAATCCGAACCACGGTGGAGGCCTGACATTCCCCACATTCTCAAGATGTCTTGTCAAAGGTGAAGGCAGGGTTTGAAATTAGATAAATCTGTGCCGGGACCGAGGATTGAACCCCGGCCGCCAGCATAGAAGTCTGACACCTTACCCCTAGACCGCCAGGTCACCGACATTTCTATATTATAACGATCCAAAATCCAATGATGTTTTTAGGTGAATGTATTATCACAATACTTAAAGAGTATTTCATCAATAAACTAAAGTACAACCAAGATAAAAAAAAACATTTAGATTTAGATACATAAAATGGGATAATATGTTTGAAGGTTACAAGGGTAAAAGGAGGAAAATCACATTAAACACATTATCCAACAAATTGAATACCTCAAAGCCCGAAAAAGCCCAGAAAATACATTTTTTTTAAATCAACTTAAATATGAAAGAGTAAGTTCTCATGATTGTCTAACAGATGGAAGCACAAACTAAATTTGAGTTAAAATTGAACGTACTTTCTTTTTCTCCTTGTACTCTTCGTTTATATTTTCTAAAAGCTTCTTCCAACCAAAATCCTCCAATACCGATGTATAGTTCCCTCATATCTCCGTACTCACATAATCTTCCCTTCCTTTCGAGCTATTTAGTAAAGCCAACAGATCCATAACTTCTTGCCGTACGTTCTCCTCCTGAAGGACACTTCTTCTGGCGAAACCATAGTCCCTCAAGTGTCGGAGCGTGAATCTGCGCTGCTCTATCCATAGGTCGCTGTCGGTAAAGAAGAGACCTAGAAAATAGAATATCCACATCAAAGGAACAGGAACTAAAACAAATATTTACAAGACTTGAAGGGGAGGGGGGGGGGGGGGNNNNGGGGGGGGGGGGGGTAGTAAAAATGTCTCCTATAAATATGTATGGATGCCAATAGAAGCTATAGTACGATTTTGGTAGGAAGAAACCTTTAGAAAAGACAAACATATTATATTTTTACTGAAGTAAATAACATTTTACTCTAGTATAAATGAATGTATGAATATGTGAAAGTAGACATGGCAACTTTTCTATCTATCAGATGAGGCCCTTTCTATGAAAATTGGATTGTATATTGCAATCTATAAGTGGGAAAATTGCCCCTAAAATTAAAGCATCAAAGAATTAAACCTGAAACTATCAGTTCATAAGGCTAACAGATTGGGGCTTTGATTATCAAGTCCATACTATTTTTCAAATTTATACTTAATGACTTTAAAATTTATTTGCGTGGACAGTTAATACTTGACGTGTCAGGCGCAGTCAGTCTACGTGAGCAATGAAAGTGCCGTTTTCCTACTTTAAGAAAAATAATAACTTACTATTATTAGCACGGCGTCTTACTACCCGTTCGGGTTATACTTACCTTATTTTATATTTACAACTATCTTTTAAATCGCAAACCTAATATATTTTATAATTTTGTCAGCGTGATTGTTTGAGCCTCGTATTTGCCGATCGTGACTATGGGTCTGTCCCTGCCATAAGGACCTACGAGAAGCCAACTTAAGCTTGCTTGTAAAGGATTCAAATGTCATGAGGGATACAAAAAAGGGAAGGAGGTCGTGTCCATAGAATGAAAAATAAACTAAATTCGAACCAACTCTCTCTGCCCCAGAGTATTTAAGGTCTGCTCTAATGAGTCTTGAGTTGCATTATTCAATTGTTTCTTTAAGATGTTTAATTCTCTCTGCCATATTTATTTTAACTAAGCATAATTTTATATATATTTTTAAGCACCTTGTCTTACTGCCCATTCGGTCTATACGCCTACGTACTAATTACACTTATGAGTTGGGGATTAGGTAGGCTTAATTTAGAGGAAATGCACCTGACCGGGATAAAACACCGATCTCCCTGTCTTCAACAGTCTAGTCTAACATGAGAATAGTGTGTTAGACCACACAACCACCAAAACTGGTAATTTTATGTATTTATTTTGATAATTAAATAAATTTTACACTATTAAAATTATTTAATCAAAGAGTTAAGAATTTAAGACAGCACATCCAAAGCTATTTTCCCAGAGGCCACCAAATACCAATAAAAAGTGAAAAGGGGTGTGCAAAGTCAATTTTTTTTAAATTTAGAATCAAAGTCGAATCAAATAATAAGAGACATTCCCAAAGCTGAATCAAGGTTCGAATATTTAATGTTGGATACAAATATTATGCTTTAAATTACTACCTAATGTAAATTTAAGTATTAAATCTAATTGACAAAATGCTGTATTTCAAAAATAATTAATATATTTGTCTTAAATTGATAAATTAAATTGTTATCATAAAATGTAATTAAATTATTTTAGATCTCTTTTTTTCCATGCCAACATTAATTTGTGATGAAAACAACAGCTGAAAATGGATAAAAAAAAATAAACATAAATATGTTTTAACTTTAATTATTTATATTTTTGCGAAGCTTTGTAATTGTTGAATCCGAAATTTTGCTTTCGACTCTAAACTCATGACCCCTGTAGGTCGTGTCCTCCAGGCAATGTGATAAAAACATAAGAGTAAGAGAATTGGCAGTTAATACTTACCGAGCGATACTCCCATTGCTCTGGCTTGGCTTATGTAACAATCCAGTTTTCCGTTGAACTCGGGCCTCGTATATATCTCCTTGATGGTATCCAAGTCGCAGGCGACCACAGTCGGTAAGGGCCCCAGATGAAGTCCTAACAGTTTGGTGTTGTACCAACGCGCCAACGTGTCAAAGCTTTTATATATGTACTTGTAATTGCATAGTAAAACAAACCAGTAGCTGCCGTAGATGGGAAGCGAAGGAGGACCTGGGGGATAAAATAATGCACGGGTCATTTTAAATGAAACAGTTTACGTTTTGTTCAAATAAAGTCTTGATTTTTTGAAGAAAAATACTAAAATCGATAAACTCGGTCGATATGTCACTAGTAAGTGAAAGAGTTGGATAGTCTTGCATGCCATATGAACAACTCTAGTGTATCTGTCAAACAAGAACGGTTTCAAATTGTATAAGCACAGACATACTATAAGGGGTATTTCACAGCTCCTTATTGTTGCAATTTCAATTAGTATTTTCATAGGAGACAGAGCATATCTAAAACTAATAATTAGGTTTTATTTTTCTATACACAGTAAAACCTCTGGTAACCGAAATTAAGAGGGCTGAGCCAGTTTCAGATAAGCAAATTTTCTGATATGAAATTAATACCCCTTTGAAGAGATAAAAGGGAAATTAAAAAATAATAAATTACATAAAATATAGTTATATAAAAGTATTTTTTGTATATGTATGTATATAACAAATTTAAATACACAACAACACTAGATTTATCATTTCTTATTAAAAGAAGTTTGGAATTTTCTTTTTATTCTTTTTTTTCGAATAGTATATCTTAACAAATAAAGGTTTTATTTGGTGGTTCGATTAAAGAAAAAAAATACATAAACAAAAATGTGTTTAGCAGTTTCGGATATTAGAGGTCTGGTATGGAAGGTCTTACTGCTGTATTTTTTCAATCATTTTAAACATATTTCTTTAGAACTCTAGTGAAAACATATGAATTCTGTAAAGTTTTTATAAATCAAGTTAGCTATTTGAGTTGTTTTTAAATGTTTTAATGACACTTGAAATATTTTAAAGATAGCTGGAAATCATATGGAATTTGTGAGTACATATTGTTAGATTATAAATTTATATTAATAAATCATAAAATTAGTATAAAAGAAACTGCCTTTGGGGGTAAGATGGTCTAAGATGTCAATCTCTCAATAGAATGAACTTCCACTGAAAGTAGATTGGAATACGAATCCTAGTCAGTTGTTTTTTTTGCTATTAATTTCCAAAACCTCAACGAGGACATTTACAGCTCAATGGATTATTATTATTATTATTATTATTATTAGCACCGCGTCTTACTACCCGTTCGGGTTATACACACTTAAGCTAATGTGTAATGGTAAGGTGATTGTGAGATGAAATGGAGGAGCTACAGTTTAACGTGGGATCCGAACCACGGTGGAGGCCTGGCATTCCCCACATTCACAAGATGTCTTGTCAGAGGTGAAGGAAGGGTTTGGTAATCAGATAAATCTGTGCCGGGACCGAGGATTGAATCCCGGACCCTCAGCACAGAAGTTTGACACCTTAGCCCTAGACCACCAGGTCACCACTACAGATCAATGCAATTTCTCACAAGTCAATAAATATAAACTTGACAGAAACTTACCTGGAGGGAAGTTTGGAGGTCTTTTCTTAGAATTCTGATAAAGCCAATACAGTGCGACACATAACACCACTAAAACCAGTAACATTTTTACCGAAAAAACCCAACAAAAACAAATAATAAAACTTAAAATCAATCAAACAAATTTTTATTTTAAAGATAAACATGAAGGTTTACTAAACCTGTTTCCTTGTGTGCATGCAAGATCAATGATCAAAAGATAAAGTTAGATTACTTATATGAATATGTTTTGAAGGTCATCTGGTAAATACGCAAGTAAAAAAAAAAACCTGTGGATAATAGTTGCATGCATTTTTGTTGGCAAGATGCCAGTATTTTACATATAAACTAGTGGGAATAGCACAAACCATCAATTATTAACATAATAAATACATTTTACTTTTTAAAATACACTGAAGTACATATATACTTAATTGAAACCTTGTTTTATGAGTTTAATATAAACATTTAATATATTTAAACAAAATCCATTTTGAAGTACCAACTCAATTCTTCTGATATTACTCTAATTAGCAATTAAAAATTGCTTAAAATAAAATTTTAAATGATTATTTAACACAATACTTGATCAGTAATGCATACCTGCTATGGCGGTCGCATGGTCTTAGGCGTCACTCGCGTGATAGACTAGACTGCCGATGACAGGGTGATCAGGGTTTAAATCCTGGTCGGGTGTAAATAAAGGTGGTTTTTTCCCAAAATGATTTTCCGCTCTCCCTTCATACAAATGTGGACGCACTTTCCTCTAAATTTAACCTTCATCTTTCCTAACTAATTAACGTACTTAGTACCAGTAGCATATGCAGGATTGCAAAGAAGGGGGAGGGGGTTCCAAGGGGGATTTAAGGAGTCCCCCTCAACCGCCAGAGGGAATTTTTTTTTACCATTATATACACCTAGAAGCTTTTTTTGGAAGGTTTTTTATTGGTATTTGTTAACTTGATAATTTATATTTTCACACCCGCCTCGGTGGTGTAGTTGGCTAACGCGCTTGTCGTGTTGAGCTCGACTGCTGAGGACAGGGAGATCGAGGTTCGAATCTCGGTCGGGTGAACTGTTTTTTTTTTTCTTTTCCTAAATTGTTTTTCACTCTCCCTCCACGCAAAATGGGGGTTCACTTCCTCTAATTCAACCTTCCCAATTCCCAATCCACTAGAGTAATTAGTACTTAAAGCGTATAACCCGAACAGGTAGTAAGACGCGCTGCTAAATATTATTATATTTTTACAATTATAAACGTGATAATCTATCAAAATAATAAATATATAGGCCTAAATTAAAGTTGGCTTAGCCGCCACGTAGTCCTAATGTCACAAAAATCACTTATTATTTACAATAGGTAAATGTGCATGGAATGAGAAAAACTGTTGAGTGATGGAAACAATAATCTTACAAAGAAATGCTCGCAATGAAAGAGAGCTAAGGGGTTAATTCTACTGAGCAAAGAATAATATTTTCAGAGCGTAAAGATATCCCACTTCCATTCCATAAAAGATAGTCTACTCCTATGAAATAAATACATTTAATGATTGATATAAAAACTATTTTGATCACTTGATTGTTTTTTTGTTTTGCTCACAATGTTTAACTGGTCATTAACCCCGATTCCCCCATTCTAATTTTTTTTTTATCTGTGTGGATCTCGGTGCATCCCAAAAACTACGATAGAGGGGACTCGAGCCCCCTCAAGGGCCCCCCTCCGTGGATATGTTACTGAACAGATGGTAAAATGCAATGATTAAAAAAAATAGTAATATACATCATGGCACCTATTTGGGTAGGTCACAGCTTACACTAACTTAATAGTGGAAAGTGAGGAGGGAAATTTTAATAATACGCATCAGCATTCATTGTTTATAAATATATTAACTGCCCCATCTCACCTGATAAAGAATCAAACCCCAGCTTGGAGCGTGCCAGAGACGAGCATACTAATTACAAGATTATTGGCAACTTGGTGATCGTGGGGGTCTAGGGGTAAGGTGTCAGACTTCTATGCTGGCAGCCGGGGCTCAATCCTCGGTCCTGGCACAGATTTATCTGATTACCAAACCCTTCCTTCACCTCTGACAAGACATCTTGTGAATGTGGGGAATGCCAGGCCTCCACCGTGGTTCGGATTCCACGTTAAACTGTAGGTCCTCCATTTCATCTCACAATCACCCTACCATTACACATTAGCGTAAGTGCGTATAACCCAAACGAGTAGTAAGACGCGGTGCTAATAATAATAATAATATTGGCAACTTCATTTGAGGGATTAAATATTGGAGTAAGAGGAAAATCTCTGGTATTAGTCTGGAAGGAGTGTAAAAAACAATATATTTTATGAATTTAACATTCAATGAATGATTTTTATCAACACAAAACTTACTAACTAGCTTGATTTAGAACACCCCCGGGATTTTAATTCATAACGATGAAAGGGTAGACTCAATTTCACGGTTGATACATTTTTCAACCCTGCCCAAAAATCGAACTTGAGACCCTTAAATTATCAGGCTACCATTCTACCAGTATAGCTCAATTTTTATCAACTATCCAACAGTATGAGAGCAAAGAATAGAGATATGGGCATGATAAACAAGATATTTCTAGTCTATCACTAGACTGGTTCATTGAAACATCTGTCTAGTGTACAAGCGAAAGCTCCCAAAAAGGTCCCCTTAAATCCTCCCGCCTATTCCCCTCCCCCCCCCTCCTCTTCCCATATCATTATGTTGCAAAAAGATAAAAGTATTTACCTTGAAGGTCATGTGTAAATGAAAGTCATCCACACTGTAGATGTAAGTGCTTTGAAGAGTTTGTTAAATATGTAACTATCAGTTGACGACAGAAGTTGTAAGAAAGGCTAATGCTCCTTGCATAGATGCAGAAAGTTTAATTAGATATAATGAGCATATTTCTGTGTACAGTTTAATGTTCATATGAAGAGCCTTTTTAAGAAAATACAAACACATTTGTTTGCTGTCAACCATATTAGTATTATTTTATAGGTAATATCTATCAAAAATGACGACTGAAGATAACATGACTTGATGTATGAATACACAGAAGTATCTCTTGTAGCTTTTATAGCTGACAAATAAGATTATTAATATGAAAATTGGATTGTACAATGGAGTCTTCCATTATTTTTAAAGGAAAACTATTGATGAATATATTTTTAAAGAAAAATACCTCCTTACCTTTATAATATTATTATTATTAGCACCGCGTCTTACTACCCATTCGGGTTATACGCACTTACTCTAATGTGTAATGGTAGGGTGATGATATGAAATGAAGGACCTACAGTTTAACGTGGAATCCGAACCACGGTGGAGGCCTGGCATTCCCCACATTCACAAGATGTCTTGATCAGAGGTGAAGGAAGGGTTTGGTAATCAGATAAATCCATGCTGGGACCGAGGATTGAACCCCGGCCGCCAGCACAGAAGTCTGACACCTTGCCCCTAGACCACCAGGTCACCATTACCTTTATACGTTTAAATTACAGTAGTCCCATGGCTTCTTTGGTGCTGACTGACAGTTCACGGCTGACTTCTGACAGTCAACATTTAGGTATATACCTAAATTTTGACCGTCATAAGTGACAGCTGCTAAACACATGTTTTTGCAGATACATATGGTTCGGCGTAGGGATACGTAATTTGGTCTGGTAACTATTTAAAGCTGTCAGTCAGCACCAAAGAAGCCATGGGGCTACTGTAGATTACATAGTATGTGCCGCCTATAACCAGCACATTGGCACTATTTTTTTTATATCACCATGTCATACTACATGTTCAGGTTATACTCATGTACGATAATTATTATAATGGCTTAAGGATAAGGAGGGAAGCATTTTAGAGGTAATCTACTCGCATTTGCATAGAAGGATAGTGGGAAACCAGTTGGGAAAAACCACCCTTATTAGAAATGACCGGCACTTTAGCCTCGACTTCCCCATCATCAGTAGGCCAGTCTATTATTATTATATTATATTATTATATTACTATTATTATACTTCTCCTAATCCAAAATTATTTTTTCTCACTAGCTCTTATAAGGTAAGTAAGCCCTATAGGTCATTGTGTCCATAGCGCCAATTCTAGATTTGTCGAATTCGACTTCTATCATAAAAGAAAAGCTAAACTCAAGAGAGTTATTTAAGGAAATCCCATATCAATAATTTATCATGTAGAGGTTCTGCTTATAATATTTAAATTTACAATATTTTGATTTATTTTTCGCATATTGTTACTGCTTTTAACCACTCTTTGATTATTTGTTATTATCGCTATTTTTTATTCTTATCATTATTAATTACTATTTTTTTTATAATTATTCATCAATATGTAACATTATTTATACATTTTTGTTTATCTTATTTTCTTGTGTAAATATATATATTTATATCGTACTTCTGTACTTTTCAGTGCTGGCCTGTTATAGGTCTTACGACTGTTGGCCAGCACTATAGATAAAGGAAATTGAAATTATTATTAGCACTGCTTCTTACTACCCATTCGGTATACATGCACTTGTTCTAATGATGAAGAGATGTCCTCAAGGTTCGGTATGTGGACTGATCTTTTGAGATGTCAGCCTAGAACCAGTGTTGTACTGGTTGGAGGGGTTACTGGAGACGCAGGGTGTGGTCGCCTTCGCCAACAACCTTCTAGTAGAAGGCTACTCTAGATGGATGTAGAGGAAAAAAAGTAACCAGGTGCTTGAAAAACTTGACACCTGGTGGAAAAGTGTCAAGTTAAAAATGGCACCGGCGAAGACGACCTACATGCTGTTCAAGGGTAGATTGGCTAGGGATCCGACCATAAAGGTAGGTAGGAAATCTATAGGAAGAAGCCATACGGTCAGATACCTGGGAGTGACCCCTGACGAGAACAGAAACTTCACGGTGCACATGGAGCAAGTGATGGAGAAAGCTCTGTCGGTGATTAATAAAACTATAAGCATGGGACAGAGGTGGCTTTATCTGCCTATGCTGATAATAAGGACATACCATCAGACGATACTTCTCTCCATTGTGGGCTATGGGGCGTGAATCTGGGCTCACAGACTAACCAATGTTGTTCCGGCTAAGGTGATTCAAGGTCTACAGAGGAACATCTCACCGAGGCTGACGGGAGCCTACCGGACTGTAGCAGCAGGATGCACCGAGTGTGGTCCTAGGTGTATGACCGTTGGATCTCCTTATAAGGAAGAAAGATGTTGTGTATTGGATAAAACAGAGAAACATGGAGATGATGAGACTCCTCACCATACCCGATGTGACAACATCTGGAGAGGCGGAAATAGCCCTGTTGGAGGAGTGGCAGAGACGCTGGGAGAGAAGTGGGACAGGTTGGGAGGACTTATCAATTGTTCCCTAGTGTGGTTGAGAGACTAGAGAATAAACAGCTCCAGCAATCCCGGGGTCTGGTCCACTTCATCACGGCATCTCTAAGGAAGTTGGGACTAATAAAGTCTAGGAGTTGTGAATGTGGCGAGGAGGGAACCCCTGAACATGTGGTGCTCGAGTGCTCCTGACGCTAGAAGCAAGAAGGAACTACCAGAGAGAGATCCAGGGAAGATTAGTAGGTGAAGTACTGAGGGACCCGATCTATTGGAAATTCTTAGACAAGATTGCACTGGAAGCGTCAGATAGAGCAAAGACTGCCTAAAAAGTCTGTTCAACGTAGGAATTGTTTTCTGAAAGGCCTTTATCCCTACCATAAATCTATTATATAGTAGGATATTGGTAGGAATAAAGACCTTTCAGAGAGTAATTCCTACCGTGAATGGTGTATACATGGATACTCAAAGAGGCACAAGTACAAATAAGATGGGACGTTGACAATGACAATGACAAAGAAGATGACAGCGACACGGAGGGCGGGACTGACACGGACACAAGTGCGGTCTCGGCGAGGAGTGAGTAGAGAAAAAAAGGATTGTTAAAGGGGGATAAGCTGTAATAATCCTTGCCGGGATAAAAAAAAAAATTAGGTGCCGGGAGGAGCAAGCACGAACCCTGGGAACTGGATTCCAGTACAACTGAGTGTCCGGAGGAACACAGGGGATGCCCTGGTGATCCTAAGGACAGTTTTCCAGTCGTATGAACAAAAGTTAGTTGGGTAGATATGAACTCTGAGGTGTTCCCTGCACCCTATGACTCACCACCTTGGAAACAAGAGAGGTGGATTGTGGTTGATGGGCCCTCAGAGTCAAGATGGAGAAAGACGACTACCCTGCAGCCCTCTGGTACCATCAGGGTGACGGAGTTCCCCGGCATAAATGGGAATAAAATAGTTAAGTTAGATTAGTTTAGCTTAGTTTAGTAGTTAAAATAGCTAAATTAGGGATGTGGAAAACTAGGTAGGGGGTAGATTAGGAAGGTCAACTGCCAAGGGTGGAAGGAAGGGTGAGAATGGAAGTGTGGTGGCTAGAAAGTAGGCGGAGCACCAACTCCAATAGGGCGCCTCCCCAGGTGGAGAATAGGGGGATGTCCGCTTCTGCTGGGCGCTTGGCGAACTTAAGAGTGAAACCTCGGGCACTGCAGAGAGCCCATCAGTGGAGGGTACCGGGGGCGTAATATACCTGGGGCAGATCAACTGGAACTAGGGGTAGTTGAATTTCAATTAAATTAAGAGCCAAAACCTGTTTTATAATTTTATAAAAGGAAATTCAAATTGTAATTGTATAAGTAAAGTCCAAATTATGTAGAAAGACGGCCCGGATTTAAAAATTGTAAGATACTGGGCCTATAAACTCTGATTTAAAAAAAAGGTAGGGTGATTGTGAGATGAAATGGAGGACCTACAGTTTAACGTGGGATCCGGACCACGGTGGAGGCCTGACATTCCCCACATTCACAAGATGTCTTGTCAGAGGTGAAGGAAGGGTTTGGTAATCAGATAAATCTGTGCTGGGACCAAGGATTGAACCCCGGGCCCCATCACAGAAGTCTGACACCTTACCCCTAGATCGCCAGGTCACCAGAAGGACAGTCTAACACAAGAGTGACGTCTTATACTGTTCGACCCCTGACACATTGATACTAAATTAATTAAATACTATTTGTAAAAAGGAAAAATTATCAAGTGGAAAAACCTTCATTATAATTTCTTATATTAATTTTGGACCCAAGCAAATGGATAAAATTTGTTCAAATAAAGATATTTTGACCTCTTTAATTCAGTGCTACATGCTTTGATTCCTGTGTATTTCATCTGCAGCTTAAATTAATTGTCGAACCAGATGAGGTTGGTGATTTTGAGGAAACACACAAAAATTTTCCTTGAAAGGGTTGCATCCATCACTTTTAAGTTGTTAGTAAGCCTTAAAATAAAACATCTTGCAAAAATACACATTTAAATAATAATATTGTATGAAAATTAAGAACAATGTAGAGCTTTGATAAATCTTATATTAAAATATTTAGTGAAATTTACCTTTAGGGAATCAAAACAAAAGGATTTATGAGGTGTAGTTTTGCGAGATCCTAGGTTGAAACTTTTCTTTTTGTTGTACTTGGTTAATGTTGGTACACTGTACAGTTTTTAAATAATAAACGTAACACAATTTTGAAGACTAATCGTAATCGTTAATTATTCACACTTTGATTAAATACTTTCCAAAGCTAATTAATTATAAGCAACTAAACAACAGGGGACAGTTTTACCTACGCATAAGAAACACTCTATTTTATCCTATGGCGTAAAAGTATTTAAAAAAAGAATAACGCAAACCTTATAGTTGTCAATAATATTGTATCTTAGCAATTTTATACTTTGATTAATTAAAACAATATTTCCCACATTGATGATCACATGTTCTAACATGTCACTTCTTGCACTAGGTTGGATACGGGTGATGGGGGGATCTGAGTTTGAAACCTGGTCGAGTGTACTGAGGGTATTTTTTTCCTAAATGGTTTACCAGTGTCCCTTCATGCAAAATGTGGGTACATTTGGGTTCATTTCCTCTATATTTTACCCCATTAGCAAAATTAATAAAAATGTGAACAGCCCAAATTGCTCGCAAGGTGAAATTTTCATTTTTGGAATTTTATTTTAATTTTGTAAAAATTACAGAAAATTTACTAAACTTAGTTAAAATTTCCTTTACTATCCTAAAAAAAAATCTGTTTTCCACGATTTTGAAAAATTATCAAATTCTCTCTCATTTTCATTATACAGCTGACAAATATTTGAGAATTCTAGAAGGAAGAATGATAAAAATAATGTTAATTAACATCCAATGTCTTGGACAGAATAAATATTTGTGCTAACTATCTAATCAAAATATATATAAAGCTAAATGAATAATATAATATATTCAGAAATAGAGAACCGGCACTAACATTTAATTATCTCAAAAATAAAATTAAAAAAATATTTAAAAAGCTTTAACTAGGGTATACATACACTATTTACATACCGTACATCTTTGATGCTGTGAAATTTAGGTTTAATTGATTTAAAAATGGTAGATTTGTTTGTCTTAATATATATGAATGCACTGAAATTTTAGGTTTATTTTTCAAAAAAAAAGCTATGGATAGGAGTTAAGAAGAATTTTTGAAGCTTAATCTTTAAATTCAAGCAGTTTTATTCAATATAAAAATGTATATATAATTGAGAATTAATAACTATTATTAATCATTATATCAGCCTTACATTTACTTCTTAATAATCAGTTGTCTTTATGAATATTTTTTTTTAACTTCTAGACAAATATATTATGAAAACACCTTGTTAATAACCGCGCTAAACGTTTCACTGAATAATGCTCGAGTTTTGATATCACTACCAATATTACGCGCCTGGACAGGTGCATTCTTAACAACAACATCAAGACACTCCTCGATAAGATCAACAGTTTCTTGGAAAACAAGAGAATCAATCTTCTGGGACTGCATTCCACCGCCTTCTGATGATTTCGTGATATCGTAGAGTAGACGTAGCAACATGCGAAACAGCGCCTCCGAGTTGTGCGCCATCCTAGGTTGGCTGTGTTTCATATACACCTTCAGCACCTGCAAGTGTCCTCTTACTATACTTTCTTTAAATTGAAAAAATGACACTTGGACACCGAAATCGAACCCGGGTCTTTTGGCTTAGTGCGCCAATGCTCTAACAATTGAATTATCCAGGAATCGTCTTGGGCCTAGTGTCATTCTTGACTCATATTTTAAGGCAGGGTCTGTAATGGATGTGTGGAAATCGTCAACTACATTTGAGTTATCAATATCAGATAACGCAGCCACCTTAGACTATTCTTCATAAACCCTGACTTGAAGCATAACAATGGGCGAGAGACAACTCCTAAATAGCTCAGTGGTTAGAGCAGTGGCATACTTAGCTAAAGGTCTTGGGTTTGATTCCCGTGTCTGGGTGTCATTTTTCAATCTTCAGACTATGATATTATGATGTGTCTATAACATTTTATCAATATATTATTAATATAATTAAAAAATGATGGGTCACTTGAATCGTATGATATTTGAGAGATGAGAGATCTATAATAATCTCAAAATAGTATCTCATAAACAATAATTACTAATATTTTGACTAGATGTAACAATCTAAAGCAATTGGTAAATATAGTTATGTAGACTTGTTTAGTCGGGAGGGTACAGAAATAATAAAAAAGGACAACTTTGTATTATTATAATTAATTTACGAAAAAAGTGTTATTTTTGTTGTTTATGATGTGAGAGCCACGACAAACTAAATATCATAATGTTGTGAGAAATTATTAAAATAGAATGAAATAAAATAATATATACTAATCTCTCCTAATTAAACATTTGAGGATTCAAATTTAAAAAAGAAAAAAAAATCAGATTTAAGTTTTGGATTATAGAAATATAAAATTTGACTCATCTATAAATTTAACAAAAAGTTTATTCTTGCTTTGAAAGTTTATTATATAAAATGTCTTACACATCAAATTTTGTGTAGTTATTAGCTTAATTGTTAATTGTTTAAATGTATGAAACCCGCTTCGGTGGTTGCATGGACTAAGGTGCGACTCTGATAGTAGACTACACTGCCGATAGCAAGAGATTGAGGCTCAAATCTCAGCTAGGTGATTTTTTCCCAAAATGGTTTTCCATGCTCCCTTACCGCAAATGTGGGTACACTTCATCTAAATATAGCCTTCCTAATCTCTAAAACTATCGGCGTAATTAGTATATAAGCGTATAGCCCAAACAGGCAGTAAGACGCAATGCTAAAAAAAAGTATGATAAATAATAATGCAGTATTTGATTTTATAGATCAAAGAAATTAGGATTCAGTAGTCTGTGTATAGTTGGTGAAGAACGTTAGCTTTATTAGTTAAACTGAGTTGGTAGATTGTTTAAAAACGTAAATTGAAAATTTTAACGATTAAGGTTTTTTTTTGTGTTTTTGTAAATGTGCCATTTTTTTAAATCATCCACAACTTAGGCTATTTGGTTTATTCATAAAAATAGTTTATAGGAATCGCCTTGACTGAATCAAAGAATTTAAAAAAAAAGTCTGCGGACTAATAAAATACAAGAACTAATCATTTTGGAATGAAAATCAATGCTTTACAGATACAAATAGTAAAGTGACTATTTATTCTCGTCTGAACCTCATAAATAAGCGGCTCATTTTCTTCCCTCTCGTTATATTTGGTAAAAAACAGTGTATTGAGTGTGATACGCTTGGGTGCGTCGAACTAAGATGCAACCTGCTTCACAAAATATCTTCAAATTCACTGCGCAGGCAGGCATAATTTAAATACAAAGCTGGAAGACATAGAATTATGTGAGATTTTGTAATTTTTTTTAAGCACTTACAACTGGATTATTAGTGCTTGGTATCTTCTATTCTTAGGAGACCTTGAACCACTGATATCCTGAATCCCAGGGGTCGCTTGTGGGTCGTTGCCAAGGAAAGCTAGACTTGAGAGAACTGCCCCATTCAGTGTCAAACTTGCTATTTAAAGCCAATATACGTTTCCGTTCATTGTTATTATTTTGTGTGTGGATGTTCAAACTGATGGTAAGTGGGAGGGAACTGTTTCCTATTACAGTCCTATCAAGACTTTCTTATCCTGGCAACAACCAATGAGCTGTCCACTAAGGTGCGGCAGAAGGGAGAGCAAGTATTTTTACAGTTTTTTACAGAATCAAAATGTTTTGGCCAAAATAAATCAAATATTTCTCCAGTACCAACATAGAGTTTAGTTTTCTGCACATGCTAATATTGACAGATCTCGAATATTTCTCAAAGAGTGTCCTGAAATCTTGTCAAAACTTTTTCCCTTTATTTAAAAAGTGTTGACAAAATTCCAGAACACCTTGACAGATATTCAAGATCTGTTGATATTAGCATGTGCAGAAAACTAAACTCTACGTTGCTACTGGATAAATATTTGATTTATTTTGGCCAACAAAATTTAATGCTATAAAAACTGTAAAAGTAGTCATTCTCCCTTCTGCCGCACCTAAATATGTCCCGCTTTGAGATTTGATCACGGACCAAGCGCAGAAGGACAGTGAGGCTAAAGGAATGGACTGGAGACACCTGGCAACAGGAGTAGCTTGGAGAGATCAACAGGAACAGAAGAGGTTATGTCAGACGACCCGAAGAGACAGGAACGTCAGTGATGATGATGATGCTTGATATTTGGTCATGAATCCTTCAAAGTAAGGAGTAAGGGAAGAAGGATGGTGGAAGGACAGAGGATGATGGAAGCATTCTACTAAAGTGACTCGGCCTCAAGCCGGAAACAGTTTATGATGATTACTAGAAAACTTAAAGAGTTTCATACTTGTAAAGTTGGTATGGCTGAATCGTGTTCCGAGTACCCGGCGACCTCCAAGTATTCCCGCAGTATTCGGAGGAGTCGCTTGCTCCAGCGAATGACACCCATTTTTGAAGCATCCAAAAGCGCTGGGAGTGAGTCTATATAAGCTCGCCTCAAAGGAATATTTTGTTCGTGTTCTGTGTTCTGAAGAACTATTTGAAGAACATCATCACATCTCGACCACTGAAAGTTTACACTGAATGCGAGTATTGGACAAACATAAAAAATAGTATCAAAGTCAAAACCATTCATTGCTAATATGAATTTGGCCAATCTTTGTATTCTATAAATTATTAAGACAGAGTAAAATGCATTATTTCTGTATGCTTTCATATTTAGGCCTATACCAAAAAATCTTACTCAGGCTGATTTATTTTTATATTTTACAAACCCATTTAAGTTGAGTATAAGGTATTTAGTTTTTAAATAAATTGGAAACAAAGTGGAATAGTAATAAAAATAAAGTGAAATCTACTTTAACAAACACCTGCGGAAAGTAGATTCTTATCTATAGCTGAGAGTTTAAATTTCCCCTGCAAGATAACATGGGTTCTTACAGTGAATTACCTTCCCAACAATGAACTTTCTCAACAATGGACACACACACAGAATTTGACCGGCAGAAAAGCCATTGTCTCGTGTGAAGTGTAAGCAGTCCCGCCTTCCCCCTCTAGTGAACGTTTCTAAAATAGCCTATTTAGTAATGACTATGGTAGTTCAAGGTCATACCTCCCACCCCTTTCGAGCCATCAGCCGGTTAATCTGTGTTCGTGCATACAAATACAGTATAGAAGGTCTATTGTTCACATTTAATTTCATTTGTGTGTTGTTTTGTGTATTATGTATTCTGTACACTAGCTATGTACAATATTTATTCAACCGGCATAAACATAATACAGCGCGGTGCAGTAAATTTCATTGTTATAGTTTATATCCACAGAAGAAGAAAAAGGTTAATTTAGTTAAAACTGTTTTCAAGAAGAATGATTTAAAAAAATATATATTTTCCAAATAACGGACATTTTTTTGATCCCGGAATGTGTCCGCTATTAAGATATTTCAATGTAATATGCTATAAATAATAAGAATTTTAAACACCGAAATAAAAAACAGTAGTGTCAATTTTTGTGATATTAAAACACCAAAAAAACAAATATTAACTTTAGTTTTGTGAACATATGAAAATTTGGTTAGTCGTGCAGTTCATTTTATTTTTCATAGGAAGAGTCTTTTAAAAAAATGCAAACATATATTATGGTGGCCAAAATTGATAACATTTTATCATATTACATATATACCTTATCACCCTGTTCTCTTAAGGGGTAGGTAAGAAACGTTGCTTATAGCTCAAAAAACAACTCCGTTCTTAATTCCATCCTCACTAACTTTCTCCACACTTCCCTATCCTTGCATACTCCCTTCTCTTCAACAACATCCATACACCGAGTAATGCATGCCCTTTTATTAACAAAACTCTTAATGTTTCTCTTTTATACCGACAAGATAGTCTCTATAGTAGGGATACTGGCCAGCAAGGCAGCCTCTATAGTAGGGATACTGGCCAGCAAGGCAGCCTCTATAGTAGGGATA
Organism: Timema douglasi; assembly: GCA_901482245.1. NCBI lineage: Eukaryota > Metazoa > Arthropoda > Insecta > Phasmatodea > Timematidae > Timema > Timema douglasi. Next base: position 56,826 of record CABEEJ010004839.1, read on the forward strand.
CTGGCCAGCAAGGCAGCTTCTATAGTAGGGATACTGGCCAGCAAGGCAGTCTCTAGTAGGGATACTGGCCAGCAAGGCAGCCTCTATAGTAGGGATACTGGCCAAGCAAGGCAGTCTCTAGTAGGGATACTGGCCAGCAAGGCAGTCTCTATAGTAGGAATACTGGCCAGCAAGGCAGTCTCTATAGTAGGGATACTGGCCAGCAAGGCAGCTTCTATAGAAGGGATACTGGTTTGTAGGAAGAGTGCTCAGGTTAAGACCGAGCCACGCTTGTACTTGTGGTGTACTGGCTAAAATGTGCCAACACCGATCGTTACAGCATCCTTACCGTAAGTAGAGAGTTCTGTCATGGATGCAAGTATGATCAGGGCTAGTAACCTTGTCTACTCGATTTAAAATTACTACAAGAAACTGTTAAATTTATCATATTACACTATTATACACAATTTTTGTTTCCTGATATATGATACATGACTTTGATGTGTTTTTTATTGCTGATGACAAATTTAAAAAGAGAATTTTGCTATCACCCGCAGATTTAAAAAAATCAGAAAACTGTTTTTAATAATGTATATCACAAGCGTTTAAAGATAGGTACAGTAGCCCCATGGCTTCTTTGGTGCTGACCGACAGCTCACAGCTGACTTCTGACAGTCAACATTTAGGTATATACCTAAATTATGGACCGTCAGAAGTGACAGCTGTTAAACACATGTTTTTGTAGATCATATGGTTCGGCGTAGGGATACATAATTTGATCTGGTAACTTTTTAAAACTATCTGAAGTCAGCTGTGAGCTGTCAGTCAGCACCAAAGAAGTCATGGGGTTACTAAAGTGAGTCAGATAAAAGCTATTTTAGAGAAAACGAGCAGGAAGCCAATGGTCTTAAAACATGTTCAAACAAGTAATTTTTCAGCAGATTCAGTGAAGTGTACATTAGTTGTATGAAACTGACTATACAACATGCTACTTACAGCCAAGAGTCGGAAAACATTTGTCAGTGCCTTTTCCCCTCAGATTTGCAATAACAACAGTTCCTATAATTGCTTAATGGCTTTAACCGGTGTGCCCATCCACCAACTTTTAGTGGCCTTACTAAAACAGTTCAGTGCGGTTACATTAGTGGTTAAGTGAGTACTGGGGTGACCTGGCGGTCTAGGGGTAAGGTGTCAGACTTCTGTGCTGGCGGCCGGGGTTCAATCCTCGGTCCCGGCAAAGATTTAT